>JAPYZL010028699.1:0-12886 GCA_030522825.1 Platygaster orseoliae | reverse complement strand
ATTCGAAATAATTACATACCTGTAGCTGCTTCAGAAAACTCGAAGAAAATGGAATCTCGGAAGCACAAATAATTTCAACTGCACCGACGCTGTCAAACGGAAACCGTTTTGATAATTGTTAGGTTAAATTACGTCCATGGCTACCAACCTGTCCTTCTACAAAATTATAGAGCTAACACCCATGCCATCTCTGAGAAACGCAGGGGTGGCGACTTAGCCCACAGTGGCGACTTAGGACCACTCTCCCTTGCACATTTTTGACAACTTGGAAACTTTTAGAAATGTTGGAGATAATGAAATTTTAATAAATTTGAAATCTTACAGTTTTTGCATTTCTAAAATGTTTAAATTATAATTTTTTTATAAAATAATTACGTAGTATTATAATACGATAATATATACATATAATAATATAGTAATAATTATTAAAGAATAATCATATAATTTTAAATATAATATTTTTAAAATTATAAAACTTTTCCAAAGTCCTCATAAAGTTTTCAGTTTTGAGAAACTTGAATTATGAAAAAGTAGAACATTTTGAAATATTTAACATTCTAATAAGTTTGAAAAATTTACGCTGATTCAAAAATTTTTAAGATTTCCAGATATTTTCAATATTCAATCTAAGGTAGATTGAATATGTCAGTTATCAACGATTTTGAAATTTTTCTAAAACAATAGAATTTATGACAATCTAAAACCTTCGAACATTTTTGGATTCCTGAAACTTTTAAATTCGATTTTTCTCAATTAAAAATTTTTGATAAATTTATAATTTTCTCCAATTTCTTATTATTAATTCATTTTCAAATTAAATTTTTCAAATTTTGAAATGAAATGTAAATGTAAATTTCTGAATAAAAACTTCGAAAATTCTTGAAATGATGAATTTTCCGAAAAACAAAAGACTTCGAATTTTAAAATTTAAGAACTCCCAAATTTGATTTTTCAAATTTTTCATGAATTTTCTATTTTTTTTATTGACAATTCATCATCAACTATTAATGATTTTTTAAATTTTTATTTCAAATTTGAATTTATAATATCAAATAAAAACTCCCAAATTTGATTCTTCGAATTTTTCATGAATTTTCAATTTTTTTTATTAATGATTAATAATCAACTATTAATTTTGATTTTTTAGATTTTTATTTCAAATTTGAATTCAAAGTATCAAAATAAAAACTCCCAAATTTGATTTTTCGAATTCATACGAAATCATACGGTTTTTTGACATGGTACATGAATTTTTAAAATTGAGACAGAAAAATCATAAATATGGAAATTTCTCTGTTCATTAAATTGGCAAGTTGCATGAACACAAAAGGATTGAGATAAGAAACCGCATTACAAATTCTAAATTACGAGATTTTTTGTTTTAAAGTCATCTCTACCTTTTGGAGCAGTACGAGTACAAGCTCGTAACATTTGCGATTTTCCCAATCCAGGATCGCCAATGAGCATAACGTGGATATCGTCTCGAAGATTCATGTGCTTCGGAGTGCCTCCAAATAAAGACAGCAATAATCCAGCTTTTATCAAATTATGCCCATAAATCTCAGGACACAATGAACGAACTAGCAACGTAAAAATATCGGGAGTTTCGAAAACTTCCTAAAAAATATTAAACAGGTATTCATATTTTTGATTGATGAAAAACTCTGATAAAAGATTTTTTGCATTTTGCATTTACTTATTACTCTATCCGATTTTTAAAAATGTTATTACTTGTATGGCAACCAAATCTTGCATTTTCATTTCATCTTCTAATGATTTACAATTAGCTCTTCGTTTGTTGTTCGTCACGGAAACAGCTTCCAGATATAAAGGGAAACGGTGAGCAGCGTTTGCTTTTGATTTTTCAGGTATTTGCATCTGGGGATCATTGAAAAAGCCAAATAAACAATTTTTGAATTGATTAGTTGCAATTGAATTGAATATTTCGAGTTTTAAGAATATTCGTTTCTGTTATTATATTATTGAAAGACTTCTAAATTCAATAATTATTCACTTTTACGATTCCAACTATTGTTATGTCATCACCAGGCATGCATGTGTTAACCATGTCATTCTGGAGCTCGACGTCAATGTTTCTTGGCATTCTACCTTTTTCATTCTGAAAAAAAAACATATATATATATATATATTGAAAAATTTTTTGAAAGTTCATTCTTTTTCAATTTAATTAATTTTAGGAAGTCTAATCTAAAAAATATATCTTTTAAAAACGTTAAAAAAATATATTTCTACTCAACCTGGTCATCGCCAAAATGTTCCTGCAGTTTAACGATTTGCAAAGGGATTGTTCTTACAAGAGGCGAAATCAAAACCGGATTGAATTTTCGACAATTGCACATGTCACATTTTGTTGGTAAAGTGTAAATACCATCAGGCTGCTTTTGGAGCTTCTCGACTTTGCACTTGGTACAAGAGAAAACTAGCCATTGGGAGAGTTGCTTGAATCTACCAACTCTAGCGATGCATCCTTTTGTGCAAACCAATTTTCCTGGAATTATTAACCTATTACTAATATTTGATTTTATAAAAAAAATTATTTAATTAAAAATTGTCATTTTTGATTATTTTTTTCTTGAAACTTGATCTTATTATGAAAAATATTGAAAATAGATTTATAATGCATACCGTAATAAGACATTTTCAAGTCCTTCAAAGACATTATTGGCTTGTAATTGAATAATTTAACCCTGATTATTTTATTTGAACTAGATTCTTCGGCAGTTTCATTTACAATCGTCTGAAAAAATAATTCAGCTGTTATTAAGTCAATGACTTTTTACCAAGATTTGATTTTTTGAACAACTTGAATATTAATTATGAATCGACTGGTATGAATAGTAATAAACAAATTTATTATATTTCTTGTAGAAAATGCGACTCAATTACATTAAGGGAAATATATGATATATGACAAATGTCCCAAGTGAGAATTAGTCATAAATTTAGTGCTTGGAGAAATACAAATAATTTTCATAATCATTCATTAAAATTTAATTGAACTGCCAAATATTAAGAATTCGATTTAAATTCTATATTTCTATTTTAAAACCTGGCACCCTTTTACGGTTTTTTTGTTTTGTTTTTACGGGTGTTTTGTGCAAAATAAAACCATAAGAGTATTCACTTGAAATGAAACATGATAATGAAAGAATTTCACAAATATACATTTTATAAAATTACCACCACTCATGAATCTCATTTATAATCTCCATTAATTTCTAAGATTTTATGAAATTCGAAAATGTAAAAAATGTGCATAATTTTGGACAATTTTGTATGATGGAAAAATTTTTGAATTTTGAAAACATAAAAAATATTACACATTTTTGACAAATTGGAAACTCATAGAAATGTTGTAGATAATGGAATTTTAAGAAATTCGAGAACTTACAGTTTTTGCATATCTAAAATTTTTTAATTTGATACTCGAAAATGTTCGTAATTTTTGACAACTTCAAGTATTTTGAAAATTATAAAACTTTTCAAAAATCCTTATAAAGTTTTCAATTTTTTGATACTTGAATTATGAAAAAGTGGAAAATTTAAAAAATTTTAACATTTTAAAAAGTTTGAAAAATTTTCGCAAATTCTAAAATTTTATAAGTCTCCAGATATTTTTAATTTTCAATCTGAAGTAGATTGAACATGTCAGTAATTTTCAACGATTTTGAAATTTTTCTAGAATAATAAAATATATAAAAATCAATTTAACAATTTTAACAATTAACAATTTTCGATAAATTGACAATTTTTTTGGATTTTAGATTTTTTGTATCTTTTGGATTTAAAATTTTTGATTATAATTTCCTGTTTAGACAGAAAACTTATTAGAATTAACACGGAATGAATAATACCTAAAATATATAAAAATAGTTACTTCGAGTGTTAGGTAAATTTAGATGAAAAAAAATCGGAAAAATACCCTTAATTGTAACTTTTCTCAAAGAATATCGTTTATTCCATTATAGATTTCGCTAAAAAACTCAAATATGCTTACGGGTGTTTTTTGCACAAAACACCCATAAAAGGCCCTGGAAGTTGTGGGTTCTCAAGAGTGCCAGGGAAGTTGGATTATAATTAAAAAAAAAATTTTTATATACTGATTATATTACTTGATGAACAGCAAGGCCAAAACAATTCAGAATCACAGTAGGGTTGCTGTTTAAATCAGACATAAACTCTGGCCATTCATTCATGAGTTCTTCATCTTCAATCAAATATTTGACATCTATGTTGAATGCCATGAATCTTTTTAGATTATTTTCTGTCAGAAGTCCTTTGTGTCTGCTCATGAATCTTTCTAGTTTTTCTATATTTTTGACCAATGGCGTATTCTTATCAAACCCTGACAAAAATTTAAAAAACATTCAATTAATGTTTTGCATCAATTTAATAATTTCTTCAATAAATGATATTTTCATAAATTTGACATTGAAAAATGTGTTTTAATCAATAAAATTGTGGATTTTTCTTTTTGACAGTGAATTAAAAATGTTTGTTAATATTTAAAATTTTAAATTGCAAAAATTAATTTTATTGGCGATTCAAAAGTTTTTTAGACAGAAATGAACAAGTGAAAATTCATAAAATGAAAAATTACTGATACAACAACAACATGTACTGTACCGATTGAAAAATATTTAAAATTCTACAATTAAGTTGAAAAAAATTTATGGCATAAAATTTCTATGAATTCCTTTAAATTAATTTTGATTATTATGATAATTAAAAATATAATAATAAATTATATGAACTTTCAAATTCTAAATATTTATGTTACTTCTGCAATGAAACAAAAATTTCAACCTTCACCGTAGAAATAAAAATTCCAGCCGACATAAGGAATTTCAGGGTTGCGAATCTTTCGGAAAAAATCAATTTCTAAGGAATCCAAACTATCCACAGCCCTTGGAACATGAAGGTTACTAACCCTTGTATTTTGGTCCGAGTCACCATCGTCATCTGGAAAATTGAATTTATTTCAAGTTCGACAATAATTTTTTAAACACAAAAATAAGAATGAGTTGAAGAAAATTTTATTATTTGTACAATTTAGATGGATAATTGACTATGATTTGCCAAAAAAGTTAAAAAAATTGCTACATCAAAATGATATCTCATTGATTATAAAAATTAATTATAATAAAAAAAAAATATATAATATGAATTATAATTTAAATAATTTATTATATATGATATATTAAATATTATAAAATATATTAATATATGTAATAAAATAATTTAATATATTTAAATAAATTAATAATTATAATAATTATAATATTATTGAAAATAAATATAAAAATGATTGTATTATTGTTTATAAAAAAATTTGTATTTGAAAAAAAAATGTAATTTCAAATACTATTTCATAATCAAAATATCTATAAATTTTGAAAATAAAAATGGAAAATTTATTATCTTTTTTATTAATTAATTAATTAGTTATTAAATAAATTTTTTATTCGCCATATCAAGATTTTATTACCAACTACTGAAACTTGTATAATGCATGGAAGATTCAAAATTATTTTTCATTTCAAAATGTAAATGATGGAATAAAAACATTCAGGAATAAAAACAAACAAAATTTGTAATACCATTTTTGCTAGGTGGAGTTGATTGGTTTTCAGGTCTTTTATTTCCCCGATTTCCTCTGTATCTCCCTCGAAACCCTCTTTGGTAACGAAAACTCATTTTTGTTTAATCTGGTTGTTAATAAAAATAAAACAATTACATTTTTTACATAAACTTCAAATTTTTAAAAATTTCTCAGCTGTAATCAACTGTAAGCATAGACATATATTGATATATATATACACTAAAAAATTCGTTCGCGAAATTGCTATAGCTCGTTGATAACGAAACAACCTTAGACCATATAGTACAATATAGTACATGGACCGCTCGTCGGGTACCGAAAAAACGTGGCAGACATATGGGACAAGTTGTTATGTCCAACCCCATACAGCATATAGGTACAATTGTGTGCAGCAGTTGGCCAACTTGGCAGCACTACAGCAGACAATTGTATTGCTGCTATGGGTAGGAGATTATGAAGGATTTCCGGAAACTGTGAAACACCCTGTAACATCTATGGCACGTCCACTTGCGCAGAAAACAGCAGACAATCGCAGAAATACGCAGAAATTCGTAAACAAAACAATTCGTAACCGTCAGTATTCGCAAATTGATTTGAACTTCGACTGTTTTTCTTTCAACTCTTCCCACCTTTGAATTTCCTAAATTTGCTAGATTTAAACAACTTTTTTTGCTCATTTTTGATTTTTGCGAGTTATGTTGTTACGCACATCAATTTTATTTATGTGTCCAAAAAAATAGAACGAGAAAACCAGCGTTACTAGTATAATTCGATTGTTTGTTATCCAAGATTCGTTATTAAAAATAAAAACTTTTATTTGTGAGTTGTTCGTAACGAGAAGCTGGGAAACCAAGAATCTGTAAAAGTGGCATTTTTTCGTTTTTAAAATGTAACGAGTGTTTACGTAGGTTTGCTACTATAGATGACTTTTGTTTTTGTTGCATGCCTCTTTTTTGCTACCTTTTTTTAACATTTTTTATAGAGCATTGAACCAAAGTACTCCAGAATGTCTCAGATGCATGGACATTGTAGTGCAATATTTAGTCTTGACAAAGAGAACGAGGCCCGGAATGATACGCCAACGTAAGTTTCTTCAGTTTGTTTTTTTTGACAATGATAAAACACGTAAAATTGCTGTTGTGCTCCAAAATATTGATTATGGGTTTGAAGCACATTTTCAATGATATTAATGATTATTTACGATGTTTGATATTTATTTTATCTATATATATTTATCTTATATACTTTATTTATTTTATATTTTTATAATATGTATATGATATTTATTTTTTTTATGATTAATTTTCAAAATAAAATTGTTATTAATTTGCGTTTGAAAAAAAATCAAAACATTATTAAATAATAATCATTATAAATAAAATAATCATAATCATAATTGTACTACAATCAATATTAAACTATAAAATTATATAATTATATATTAAAATATAAACTTCTCATTGGTAACAGGATTTTTTGAGAAAAGTGGATACTTCTTTGTAAAATTATATTGATTTGATTTTCATTTCAGTTCTTTCGAAAATGTTGTTTTGTAAAATAAATGGTTTTTTACATTTTTTCAATGGAATAAATGGTAATAAATGAATCTTTTTTTAAAAATAAAATTGTCATTTATTTGTTTCGAATTAATTTGCGTTTGAAAAAAATTGAAATATTATAATTATACAATATTAATAATAATAGTATTACAATAAATATATTATTTATATAGTACTTAAGAAAGTACTTTGGGAAAAAAGTGCTTTGAGAACAGGATTTTTTGGGAAAAGTGTCCCCCTACCATTTAAAAACAATGTAAATTCCACTGCGATCTTTGATGTAAAGGTAACAAAAACTAAATTTCTTGCGTGAATCTATGTTGCAGAGAGCGCCGTAGCTTTATATACTGCAGTACATTGAACAAACCTAGACGAAGTTTGAGTCAATCTCCAGCGAGAAGGGATCGAAATGCACCACAAACATATTTGAAGCACGAAAACACTTTGTCTACACCAAACTTGAGCATGTGCGCTGCAAGAATGCCACAAAAAAACAGTCAATACTTCAAAAAAGCTAGTTCTGACGAAAATTCCAAGGCAATAATTAGACATGGACTGTCTCATACCCAACCGCCACGACATGTGCAAAATTTCCGAACCAGCGTGACGTCAACGCCAAAATCTGGCGTTAAAAAGTACTTTACTGACAATCCTTTTCCTCAAACTCCAGAATGTTACAGCGCAGTACAAATGGAGACACCAAAAGCAAAAGAAAATGGATTTGAAGAGCAAACGATTTACGAAGGAGAAAGTAGCAATCTTACGGTTGGGATTCGAATCAGACCTTTGAATTCCAAGTACGTGATACTAAAGAACAATGTTATCACGTTTTTTTTTATTTTTAAATTATAGAATAGTTTGAAATTCAGTGGATTGCTTACACTGAAAGATTTCAAATGTCGGAATAGCTGCAGTTCTTCGCATTTTGTGAAGTAAAAAACAAAACAGTTTCTATCATTCACAAAATTTTAAAAATGCTCATATTTTTCTTACTCAATTATTGATTTTTTGAAGGCGTTATAAGAATTAGATTTTATTGCTGAAAATTATTTTCCTCGTTAAAAGATGAAAAAAAAATTTTCATTTCAGTGTTAATGATGTCAAATTTTCAATGACTGTTCATTCATTAGATAATTATTGTGATTTATGTTAGTCAGAGTTGATACATCATTATTCGTTTATGTTTAACTAAATATCGACTAAGCAATTAGTGAATTAATTACCGTGGCGCTCTTCAAAACCCGTAACTGACGGGACCTTTTATGGGTGTTTTGTGCAAAAAACGCCCGTAAGCATATTTGAGTTTTTTAGCGAAATCAACTATGGAATAAACGATATTCTTTGAGAAAAGTTACAATTCAGGGTATTTTACCGATTTTTTATCATCCAAATTTGCATAACACTCTAGGAAACTATTTTTATATCTTTTGGGTATTATTTAATCCCTGTTAATTCTAAAAAGTTTTCTGTCTTAACAACACTTATAATCAAAAAAATTAAATTTGACAGTTTCAGAAAACCAAAAAATTCTGAAGTTCTTGGATTTTCAAATATTTCATTCTTTTAGATATTTTTAAAAATTTTAAGTTCGTTGTAAATTACTGACATTTTTAATGTATGTATTTTAGATTTGAAATTAATGATATCCAAAAAGTTCAAAAATTATTGAATTCACAAAAATTTTCGGTACCTAATGTTAAAATTTTCACGGGATTTTCTATTTTTTCAAAATTCAAGTTTTGAAAAATTAACAATTGTATGAGGATTTCTGAAGTATCATAATTTTCGAAATTCTTTAAGATGTCGAAAATTATCAACATTTTCGTTTCTCTGAAGTTTGAAAATTATAGAAATAAAAAAACATTAAGTTAAAAAATATCCTGAAATTTAATTATTTCTTAAAATTTTCAAATTACCCAAGTTTTTGTTTTGATATTTTAAATTGATATTTTAAATATAAATAAAAAATTAAAATTAACAGTAGATTATCAATCGTCAATAAAAAAAAATTGAGAATTCATGAAAAATTCGTTATTCGAAAAATAAAATTTGGAAATTTTAAGATCCAAAAATTTGAAGTATTTCGTTTTTCGAAAATTTTATGATTTCAAGAATTTTGGAAGTATTTACTCTGAAATGGAAATTTACATCTCAGTTCAAAATTTCAAAAATTATAATTGAAAATGAATCAATAATTAAAAATTGAAAAAAATCATAAATTCATCAAAAATTTTTAGTTGAGAAAAATCAAATTTCAAAGTTTCAGGAATCCAAAAATTTTTAAGGTTTTAGATTGTGATGAATTTTATTATTGTAGAAAAATTTCAAAATTGTTGAAAATTACTGACATATTCAATCTACTTTAGATTAAAAATGAAAAATATCTGGAGACTTAAAAAAATTTTTGAATTTGCGAAAATGTTTCAAACTCATTAAAATGTTAAAAATTTCAAATTGTTCTACTTTTTCATAATTCAAGTCTCAAAAAATTTAAAGCTTTATAAGGATTTTGGAAAAGTTTTATAATTTTCAAATTATTCTAACTTGTCAAAAATTCTGAACATTTTTGAGTATGAAATTTTAGAATTATAGAAATCCAAAAACTCGAAGTTCTAAAATTTCCTTAAATTCCACTATTTCTAAAATTTTCAAGTATTAATTCTGATATTATGAATCGAAATTTGAAATAAAAATGTAAAAAATCAACATATACAGTTGATTATCAATTATTCAATATTAAAAATTGATAATTCATCAAAAATTTTAAATTCGAAAAATCAAATTTACAGGTTTAAAAATAGAAGACTTTTAAGTTTCTTGCGTTGTTTTTAAAAAATTTATTCGTTTTAAGAAGTTTGGAAGTTCTTATTTTGAAATTTAAATTCACATCGCAGTTAAAAATTTAAAAAATTCAAATTAAAAATGAATTAATAATTAGAAATTGGAGAAAATTATAAATTTATCTATAATTTTTAATTGAGAAAAATCGAGTATGTAAGTTTCAGAAATCTAAGAATTTTTAAAGGTTTTAGATTTTGATTAATTTTATTATTTTAGAAAATTTCAAAATCGTTGAAAATAACTGACACATTCAATCTACTTTAGATTGAATATTGAAAATATCTGGAAACTTAAAAAATTTCTGATTTTGCAAAAAATTTTCCAACTTATTAGAATGTTAAAAATTTCAAAATGTTCTATTTTTTCATAATTCAAGTTAAAAAAAATAAAAAACTTTATAGGGATTTTCGAAAAGTTGTAAAATAAAATACTCTAAATTGTGAAGAAATCTGAAGGTTTTTGAGTACGAAATTTTAGAATTATAGAAATCCAAAAACTCGAAGTTTTTAAATTTCCTTGAATTCCATGAACTCCAACATTTCTAAAAGTGTCCATGTTGTCAAAAATGTGTAATATTTTTGATGTTTTAAAAATGCATAAATTTTTTCATCATACAAAATTGTCCAAAAGGTCCCATATTTTTTACATTTTCGAGTTTTGTAAAATCTTAGAAATCAACGAAGATTATAAATGAGATTCATGAGTAATGCGGCTAGGGGTAATTTTAGAAAATGCATATTTGTGAAATTGTTTCATTATTATGTCTCATTTCAACCGAATCCTCTTACGGTTTTTTTTTGCATGAAACACCCGTAAAAGGTACTGTAACGTTCATGCTCACTTCTGGGTTTTAAAAAGTGCCAGTGTAACTATTATGGTGTACCGTTGTAACTATTATGGTTTACCCGTTGATTAACAAAAAATATTTTTTCCACCAGGGAGTTGAACGAATCGAATGTAACTTCTGTGATAACAACAAATGGCCAAACTGTGACTGTTGAATACGAAACAATGCAACATACCTTCACATACGACCATTGCTTCGCTTCCTATTCGGGCCCTAACGTTCCGAATAACGCAAGCCAACAATCCATTTTCACAACAATGGTTTTGCCACTTGTGGAAAATTCCTTCGAAGGATACAACGTTTGTCTTTTTGCCTATGGACAAACAGGGTCAGGAAAAAGCTACAGTATGATGGGAACCGACCCGGTTAAAGAGAAAAATGAAGGTCTCAATTCTGAAGCCGGCATTATTCCACGCTTTTGTCACGAACTATTTTCTCGAATTCATGGCAACAAAGAAGTCACTTCTTCTGTCGAAATCAGTTATTTTGAAATCTATAATGAAAAGATTCATGATCTGCTCGTCAGCAATGGCAACGCAAACAATAAAAAACCTTGTTTGAGAGTCCGAGAGCATCCAAGTTTTGGACCTTATATAGTTGATTTGAGCCAGCATGTGGTGCAGAATTACGAAGATTTGAAAGTAAGGAAATTAGAGTAATAATTTATTCTTAAGTCTCAAAATAATTTTTTTTTTGTTATAGACTTGGCTGAAAGTGGGGAATTCTCAAAGAGCCACAGCTGCCACTGGAATGAACGAAAAAAGCTCGAGATCTCACAGTATTTTCAGTATTATTCTGACTCAAACAGAACCTGAAAAATTGAGAAATGGCGAAGCTAAGGACGCAGTGAAACGCAGCAAAATAAATTTGGTTGATTTGGCTGGCAGTGAACGATACAGTCAAACTGCTGTCAGTGGAGAAAGATTGAGAGTTAGTTTATAATAATAATAATAATAATAATAATAATAATAATAATAATAATAATAATAATAATAATAATAATGTATTATTTAACACTGATATATCTTGTAAATTTATTGTTTTCATTCATGTTTTCATTAATTTAAAAATAATTTTTTTATCTAGGAAGGAGTATCAATCAACAAATCACTTCTGACACTGGGAAAAGTCATCTCGTCGCTCTCCGAAAATGTGAGCAATCGCAAACAAGGATTCGTTCCTTACCGAGAATCTGTTCTTACCTGGCTACTCAAGGTAAGAAATAATCATCTCAACAATTTGAAATTCTAAATATAAGTAATTAAATTTTATTGACCTCTTTTTTGTTTACTTTTGTATCGCAATTTTTTATTCAATTAGCTCATACATATCAACTTAACAACTATTCATTAGTCGATTCCATAAAGAACAAAAGTTACAGAGCTTGTCATAATTTTTGTGTTATTTGGGCATCATTTTAATATTATTAATGGATCGTGTCAGTGTAATACGTGAACATCGGCGGCACAATGTAAAGCTTTTTTGTCCCGCATTCACATTTATCTCCGCACTTTTTGCAGTTTTCCCCACAGTTGCAACCACTGGAACCTTTGCCACATTTTTTTAGTTCCTCTTTAGTAGTCTCTTTAGTTTCTGAAATTCGAAAAGTATGATTTGATATTTGGGAAACTTTGTAAATTTCTTGAAAGGAATATGAACCGTACAAAAATATTCTTTATCCAAATGACATATCGATGGGTCCCTAGAAGAGTATCGTATCTCTCTGGGCTCCCGAACATTTCATCGTATCTTTGACAGAGGTAAAACATTTCATCGTATCTCAAAAATCACAGTTTCGAGATAACTTAATGTAAAGTTTCCGTCACTCAAGAAACACAATGATGGGTGGAAAACAATATAATACACATTTTTCTAATTACATGTTATTTATATTTTTAAGATATTATCTTTAGACTCATTTTAATTTAATTTTTAACAGAAGAATAAATATTTTTTTAATATTAAGCAAAAAATTATGATCATGTAGTGGATTTAAAAAAAAATTGTATACTACAA
>JAPYZL010028698.1:0-15349 GCA_030522825.1 Platygaster orseoliae | reverse complement strand
TTCGCGAAAAGTTGTAGAGGACTTTTAGTCTTAGAAAAATCTGAAGAAAATTCATACAAATTATCGTCCGTAGTTTTTGATACACCCTGTATATTGTATTCTTTCAATAATCTGTTTTGAAAAATTTGGACGATTCGAATCGTCCTACATATTTTGTTTATGTTTTTTCATGAACTGCAATGGGCTTTTAAATGTTTCCTTAGCAAGTACAATAATTAATTATAAATAAACATTACGATTTTGTCAGTTAGAAATTATTATAATTGAATTTTTTTATATGTTTGTGAATATTATTTTTAGAATTTTTTTACTTAAAAGCTTTTTCTAGTTTTAAATTCTACGATGATTTTATATTTGAGAAATATTATTTTGATTATTCTTTTTTACTATTTCGATAATCTGTTTTAAAAAATTTTGACAATTCGAATTGTCCTACATATTTTGTTCAATTTTTTCATTTAATTCATATTTTATAATTAAACTCAAAAATTTTGTTATTTTGAAAATATTATTGTTAAAATTTCATATATCTGTTTGTAATTATTATTTTTAGAAATTTTTCACGAAGAGACTTTTTTAGTTTTAAAATCACGATTTTATCAGTGGAAAATATTATTTTGAGTTTTTCTAACTATTATAATAAATCATTTTGATAATCTGTTTTGAAAAATTTGGACAACACGAATTGTCCTGCATATTTTACTAATTTTTTTAAATGAGATTTCGAATGTTTTCTCAGAGAGTGTAATAATTATTTATAATGAAACATAAAGATTTTGTTAGTTCGGAAATATTACTTATTCTTGTTATCAATTTTAATAATTTCTTCATTTTACTTTATCCAATAATTCCTACTACATACTATTTTAAAACAAAATATTTTTTCCTAATCTTACTCAAAAATCAAATAAATTTACATAACCAAAACAAGTTCAATTCATTTAAAATTCAAAAACTCTCAGTTCTCCGCAGAATAAACTTCTATTTTTTTTTTTTTTTTCATTACAAAAAAAAGCACGATCGTCGATTTTCTTTTCTTTTTCTGACCCACCCAACTTTGTGTTATTGAAAAAACAGTCAGATCAAGAAACGTCATAAATTCAACCGCATTCCGATTTTGATAATATTTTTCCATAAAAAATTAAAAAATTCCAACTAATCAAAAGCAAACAATCGAAATAGAACAGTTTCATAAAATTTCGTAGCAATTGGTAATAATCAAGGCACAAAAATGAGCTCGCGCGAGAAATCAGCTCGACGCGAAAGTCGACTGGAAAAAAGATCTCAAAGACATGACGACAACAGGTAAAAAGATCGATAAATCATGTTCACGTCTTCTTATGCTAATAATTTGCATGAATTATGAATCCTCAAGATCGCATTCGAGATCGAGTACAAGCCGTGAGCGTCGAGAACCGTTACCGAAGGCACGCGTGAAACCAAAAATTAACGCGTATCAAAATTTTATGGACGATTTTCGAAGGGTATGGAAAAACAATGATTTTAATTTTTTAAGGATTAAAAAAAAAAATAAAATTTATTACTTGAAAAATACAAAATAATGACATGTATTGAAGTTGGCTGGGACTTGAAAAATTTTTTTTAAAAATGGGTTAGAGAAATCAAAAATTTATTTTTCGCGAACGTAATTTGTTTATTTGTATTGTATTGTAAGTATGTACTGAAAAAAAGAAAAATTACTCTCAAATGTTTTTCGAATTACTATTTTCCAGTGAAATAACATCAACTATAAATCTTAAAATAACAAACCAAATTGCCTAAAGTTCTCTGTATTTCCAAAAAATTGGTTATACTGGTTATAAGAGGTTATACTGTATTTCCAAAAAATCTGTTATTTTTAATTAACAAAAATCAACTTTACAAATTTCACAAATTTAAATATATTCAAAATATCTAGGAATCTTAATACATGTTTTTTCTTTTTCTTTTTTTTTCAATCAATGTTTAAATGCAAGCCCATAAGAAAGCGTTTTTTATTTGTTGAAAAATGATGTTTTGATTGATTTAACATTAAAAGGAAAACCCGGAAAAGAAAGGGAAAATGGCGATGAAAGAAGGATCAGTAGTTTGGAGAAACATGAGCAACGAGCAAAAACAACGTTATTTTGAAATAGCGAATGAAGCAAAACGTGCGCAGAAAATAAAAATGAATAGAAGAAGGCGCTCACGCACGACGAAGAAAATCAAAAGAAGCCGCAGCAAGAGCCGCAGCAAAAGAAGTAAGAAAATATAATTTCTATATTCCTCAAATTCGAAATGTTTAAAAATAAATGAAATAGCAAAACATTTGTTTTCAATACCTTTCGTAGTTCACAAAATAAACTATTATTGAAATTATACAATGATTATCAAATATTGATTATTTTTTACTTCAATTTCGGGTGGAGTTGAAAAATAAATTTTTTATTGTTTTCGAATATTTTTTAAACGTTTTTCCTTAAAAATTCACTAATTCATGTTTTTGTTGTTTTCTAAAAAGGGAAACGCTGAATCAAAACCTGAAACAAGACGTAAAAAAGTACCAGGAGTTCCAAAATTCATGGCGTGATTTGGAGTGCTCAATATTTGGATGTTTTTATGTAATATTTGGGGAATAAACTTTTCAAGGTCTGGTAATTTTATGGTAAGATTACCGGAACTTTAATTGGTTTTATGAATTTTAGAGATTTTTTTCGATTGAGAACATCGTAAGATTTACAGAGTTTCAAAGTGTTCCATTAACAAAAGTTTGTTCAAACTTGAGCAATTTATGGTGTTTTTTGTATTTCTTCAGTATTTATGAATCTTGAGGCATTTTCTGATTTTACTATGAATTTCTATATGGATTTCTATAGTTCGATTCTCAAGAACTTAAGGTTATAAAATTACTTCAGTATTTTTATAGATCGATCTACTACTAAATATTTCTAAAAATTGTTTGATAAGTCATGACCTTGGCGAATTCACCAAATTTCACCTTGAATTAGTCAAATCGACAAATTCAAACTGAAGGTTAAAATTTATGTATATAATTTTTCGCTGACGTATTTCAATTATGGAATCAGACAGTAATGATTTTGAAGTTACTGAAGTAAAATTTTTTTTATCTTCATATTTCTTGAGTATTTGCATAACTTGGATGGGGTTTTCTTATTTTATACTGGATTTTAGAGGTTTCTAGAACCTGAAGCTAAAGGATTCAAGGTTAGGAAAATTATTTTGCACCTTTATAGTTTTTGAAAAAAACCATATCAACATTGATTCAAAGAAATTTCATTGATGGAGTTTGGATATTTGCTAGTAAGGTTTTTTTTGCTAGGAAAATTAGTCGAATTTAATTTTGAATGAGTCAAATTTGACTATAAAAAAATTTTTTTTTTATTTCACTCCATTAAACTTTCGGTGTTTTTTGTATTCCTTCAGTATTAACAGAACTTTAAAGATTTTCTAATTTTACTATGGATATATTTCCATAGCTTGATTCTCAAAAGCTCAAAGTTATAAAATACTTTTAGTATTTTTACGGATTGATCAATTACTAAATGTTTCTAAAAATTCTTTGATAAGTCATCATCCTAGCGAATTGGCCCAATTTCGCCTTAAATTAGTCAAATTTGACTAATTCAAAATAAGTTTGTTAAAATTATTGTATAATTTTCACTGACGTGTTTCAATCATGGAACCAGCTAGTAATGATTTTCAAGTTATATTTGGGTTAGAATTTTTTTCCATTTTCATATTTATCCAGTATTTGCAAAACTTGGAGGATTTTCTCATTTTACAATGGATTCTAGAGCTTTCTAGAACTGAAGGGTTCAAGATTACGAAAACTTTTTCGCACTTTTACAGTTTTCGAAAAAAACCATATTTAATTCATTAAGTTTAACTATTTGCTAGGTAAGTTAGTAAACTTTGATTAATATAATTGAGAGAGTAACTAATCGTGTTTAATTTTGCATTTTTCATTAATATATTCAATCATTAATGATTTTTATAATTTCCAAGTCACTAAAGTTCCGATTGACAAAATTTTAATTTATAGAACTTTTGTTGTTTTTTGTATTATTTCTTTAGTATTCACATAATTTGCAGGATTTTTCGATTTCACTATAGATTTCAATATAAATTTCCATAACCCGATTTTCAAAAGTTCGTAGTTTAAATCTACTTTCAGTATTTCTACAAAATTCTAGTATTATTACGGATTGATCTACTACCAAACACTTCTAAAAATTCCCTGACGAGTCATCATCCTGTACAGAGAGAAATGGTTTGGTAACAGCAACCATTGATTTAGTAAAATATAGACCCACCAAAGTTTTGGGTACTACAACCTAAACTTTGATTATGACAACCAAAGTTCTTGTTATAACAACTAACGCTCAATTTTTATGACTGATACTTAGGTTTCAATAACTAGTAATTTGGTTATCATACCTAAAGTTTTGGTTGTACTATCCAAAATTTTGGTGGGTCCATATTTTACTAAATCAATGTTTGCTGTTACCAAACTATTTCTTTCAGTGTGGCAAGTACGCAAATTTCACCCTGAATCAATCATGTTGACAAAGTTCACAATGTTGAAAAATCACACGAGAATTTTTTTTCTGAGATTTAAATTATTGATTTCAAATTTGAACCAGAATTTTTGAGTTTAGAATTCAAACTTTAGAATTTGAATCAGAATTACTGAATTTAGAATTCAAATTTCAGAATTTGAATCAGAATTACTGAATTTAGAATTCAAATTTCAGAATTTGAATCAGAATTCTCAGAATTTTTTTCACTGAATTCAGTGAATTCTTGAATTCATAATTCAAATTTACGAATATGAATCAAAATTTTCAGAATTCAGTTAAGTTTCACAGTGAACTGTTTTAATTGATTCTTTCTTTCAGTGAATTCTTCAACTTTTTCAGTGAATTTTCGAATCTAGAATTTAAATCATAATTTTTGAATCTAGAATTCAAATTTCAGAATTTGAATTTTAGAGTTTTTAAATTTAGAATTCAAATTTCAGAATTTGAATCAACATTTTTGAATTCAGAATTCAAACTTGAGAATTGAAGTCAGAATTTTTGAATTTATAATTATAATTTCAGAATACGAATTAGAATTCTCAGAATTTTTAAATTCTTGAATTTTTTCACTGAATTCAGTGTATTATTGAATTCATAATTCAAATTTACAAACATGAATCAGAATTTTCAGAATTCAGTGAAGTTCCACAGTGAATTGTTTCAATTTATTCTTTCTTTCAGTGAATTCTTGAATTTTTTCAGTGAATTATCGAATCTAGAATTTAAAATTCAGAATTTGAATAAAAATTTTTGAATTCAGAATTCAAACTTGAGAATTTGAATAAAAATTCTTGAATTTTTTCACTGAATTCAGTGCATTCTTAAATTCATAATTCGAATTTAAGAATATAAATCAGAATTTTCAGAATTCAGTGAAGTTTCATAGTGAATTCTTTCAATTTGTTCTTTCTTTCATTGTATTCTTGAATTTTTTCAGTGAATTTTTGAATTAATGATTTGAATCAGAATTTTTGAATCTAAAATTGAAATTTCAGAATTTAATTCAGAATTTCTGAAATTAGAATATAAATTCTAGAATTTGAATAAGAATTTTTGGATCTAGAATTCAAATTTCAGAATTTGAATTAGAGTTTTCGAATTTAGAATTCAAATTTCAGAATTTTGATAAATATTTTCTAATTCAGAATTCAAACTTTACAATTTGAATCAGAATTTCTGAATTTAGAATTCAAGTTTCAGAATTTGAATCAGAATTCTCAGAATTTTTAAATTCTTGAATTTTTTCACAGAATTCAGTGAATTTTTGAATTCATAATTCAAATTTACAAATATGAATCAGATTTTTCAGAATTCAGTGAAGTTTCACAGTGAATTGTTTCCATTTATTCTTTCTTTCAATGAATTCTTGAATTTTTTCAGTGAATTTTCGAATTTATAATTTGAATCAGAATTTTTGAATCTAGAATTGGAATTTCAGAATTTAATTAAGAATTTTTGAAATTAGAATATGAATTTTGGAATTTGAATAAGAATTTTTGAATCTAGAATTCAAGTTTCAGAATATGAATTAGAGTTTTTGAATTTAGATTCAAATTTCAGAATTTGAATCAACATTTTTGAATTCAGAATTTAAACTTGAGAATTGAAGTCAGAATTTTTGAATTTATAATTATAATTTCAGAATACAAATTAGAATTCTCAGAATTTGAAAATTCTGGATTTTTTTCACTGAACTCAGTGAACTATTGAATTCATAATTCAAATTTACGAATATGAATCAGAATTTTCAGAATTCAGTCAAGTTCCACAGTAAATTCTTTCAATTTATTCTTTCTTTCAGTGAATCCTTGAATTTTTTCAGTGATTTTTCGAATCTAGAATTTAAATCATAATTTTTGAATCTAGAAATCAAATTTCATAATTTGAGAGTTTTTGAATTTAGAATTCAAATTTCAGAATTTGAATCAGCATTTTTAACTTTAGAATTCAAAATTTCAGAATTTGAATCGAAATTCTCAGAATGTTGTATTCTCGAATTTTTAAAAATTTCCTTGTTAGGGGCTTCGTCGAATTTGTTTTTTCAAGGTTTCACATTATTTTTGGTAAATCTTTGAAAAAAATTTTCGTGTAACTTGTCAACGTTGTAGATTTTATGAACATGAATCAAATTCTACGACATTCTTGAAACTAATCGAGAATATACCGGTTGAATAGAGATGGAAATTAATGATTAAAAATTCATTGACTCTTACCGTCAGTTGTGCGACTAAAAGGCATCCCGCAGTTTTCCAATTCGATGACAGCCTTGGGCGCCTCGCGAGTCATGTAATGAATCGCGTCTTGATCGCCAAGCCAATCGGATCCTTTGACAGTGTCATACATATGCCACCGCCAATTGTCATCTTCCATGTTCCCAAGGGCGGCGTTGATGCCGCCTTGGGCCGCGACCGTATGCGACCTCGTCGGGAAGAGTTTCGTGATCACCGCGGTCTTGAAACCTTCCGCGACGAGCCCATAAGCCGCTCGCAAACCCGCGCCTCCGGCGCCGACCACCACTGCATCGTAAGTGTGATCCACCAGCGGATAATTCCTCGATATACCATCCGATGTCTTTACTGAATTTCCACCTGGTGTGTGATGCAGCGAACGGCTCGCAACAACAGGTAGACCCAATTTGTTCTGCGACCGAAAAATTCGAGTTCCTCGATAATTTGCAAGCTATTTACAAATCTCAACGGAACAAACTACTATTGTAAGAAATTGTTCTGTTACACTTGAAAATATAAAGTACAAGTATACATGAAAAAAAAGGACTTGCTGTAGCAGATTTTTTTTAAAGCACAAAAATTTTTTTTGCAGCAGTAGCTTTTTTTTTGTTGCCAGAGCATAATCATTATGCACAAAATTCCATTGCAGAGTAATTGTGTATTGTGTAACAAATCCTTTTCTTTTGTGTCGAGTACAAGTTAACATTATATTCTCTTTAAAAATACATCATTTCATGAAAAATATTTTTAAAAATTCTCAATCAGCTTGGAAATCAAGTATACCACTTTCTACTGCATAATTGAATTAAGTAAAAAAGAAAGTCATAATCTTGCTCACCATCACTGTAAAAACTCGAGCAATTATATATTGTAAGTGAACCCGTCATTATCGAATCTCATTATCACTTCAAGAACCTTGATAACAATGTATACAAACCGCGATGTTAAATAAAGACATCAACGTTTTTTTTAATCTCAAGCGGGACTTTCTTTATCTAATAAATCATTAACACAGATTGATTTACTGTCGCGGCTATTAATTAATCGCATACGTTGACCATATATTTCTTTTTATCCTGCAACGCCACTTTTGTAAAAGTGGACGCTGGGTCTTGAGGCGATCGTGTTTTTCTTGAGTGTGAATAGATCTCGAGGAAACATCCATTGAATACCTTAGATGTTTACAAATAAAATTTGAATTTGATTTTATATTCGTAACGAATTAATTTTATGATTTCAATTTATGAAATTATTAAATAAGATAGTGTAAAAAAAAGTTTTCGATCAAGTTTTTGGAATTTCCCCAATTTCGACAAAATATTTAATTTGAATAAAATTCTTTAATCAAACATTTAATTTAAATAATAAATAATATAAAATATGAATAAATTTAAAAAATAATTAATATAATAAAATGTATACACTTAATTTTCAGATATTTTACTTTTTAAAAAGTTTCGTTAGTTTTTCCAAATCGATTTGACGAATTAGACAAAATGCAGAAACTATGGAAAAACATGGATTTTTCGAAAAATTAAATAGATGAATTTTTTATGCATGTTCTATTATTTTTGTATTTTTAGAGCATATTCTAGATTTGGACGTCGAATCCAGTTTTGAAATTCAACATTTTTTGTGAAGCATATTAGGTTTTTTTCCTTAACTCAAAATCTTTCAAATAACATGTTTCTGAAATTCCAAACATTTAAAAATGAACGAAATAGAAAAAATTGTTCTTATTACTTTTTTTAGTTGAAGTAATAAATCATTTTTGAAATTGAAGAATTGTTATCAAACATTATTAACTTATTTTTATTTAAATTTTAGGTGGAGCTGGAAAACGAATTTTTTATTTTTTTCGTTTATTTCTTAAACGTTTGAAACTTCAGGCACATTCAAATCACTTAATTTTCCAGCAACTTTTACGATTTAGTTTTATAGATAAAAAGCTTTGAGAAATTTTTAAGTAAAACAGTTTCTCAGTAAGTATTATTTAATTATATTTTTCACATTATCTTTCTAATGGTGATATTAATGATTACTTAGTTCATTTTATGATTATTATAGGATTCCATTTAATTAAATTTTCTAATTATATCATTGTGAATTTTTAAACCATCGTTTCTTGGTCTTCAAAATCGATTAAAAGAATTAGGAAAAAAAGCGTTGAAACTACAGAAAAATACAGAATTATTGAAAAACAGAATAAACGAATTTTCTGACGATCGTTCAATTATTTTTGTTTTTTTTTAGGAGAAAATTTTAGTTTTGGACATTGCAGTTTTGAAGCTCATGTGATTATTTTGAAATTCAACAATTTCTTATGAAACGTCTTTAGTTTTTTCCTCATTTTAGGAAATTTCAAATCACTCAAATTTCTCAAAAATTTTCACAATTTATTTATACAAATTTTTCAAGTTAAACAATTCCTCAGTACATCTCTTTTTAAATTATTTATTGAAATTACTTCAAATTTGAAAAGCAATAAAAATTTATTTACATGTTGGAAATAACCTGAAGTATGAAAGATAAAAAAAAAATAAAATTTATATTTTTCCAGTTTTTTGGAATCGAAACCGTCATTTACATACATCTAAAAATCCTAAGTCTTTACATTTTAACGTCAGATAATTTCAATCCAACATTTTGAAAATTTTCCAACTTTCATTTTCAAGATAAATGACTTTCAAATTTTGATGTTCTAGTTTAGGAAAATTTTTTCGAACATATCCTATTCACGAGCCTGATACAGAAAATTACATTTTTCCTAGAAAAATAGTCTCATTAAGAAAAATCTCATGTACTTCTTTTCTGTGATAAAAATTCTTGCGAATGTTGAGTTAATGACTTTTCAATGCATGCAATGTTCCAGATATTAACTCTCCGATGATTGATTGGCGGGTAATGAGATGCGCTACCGCGACCGGTTACAAAAGAAATAGCGATAGACGGGAAGAACATCTGGCCTTTCTTTTATCAGCAAATGTTTCCTAGTGTATTTAATTGATTTCTTTATCAATTCGCGCAGTGAAAGAAAATCCTATCGCAAGTCAATTTATTTCAATTTGTCTTTGCAGATAAGTTTTTTCAACGTCAACTTTCCACGCTGGAGATTTTCAATTTTTTTTCAACTTATGTTCCAATAGGAAAACCAAATGGAAATTTGATCAATTTAAACATCACATCGAAAATTGATAACGAAAAATAATTTTTTTTGCTAATATTATTTATTTAAGAGTAACATAAAAAAACTCAAAATGTAAGTATAAAATAAAATTATACCAAGCAAAACTTATTATGATGTTTCAGAATAAGTTCGAATCTCTAAAACATTTTTTGTATTATCAGCCTCTGGTTTTTTCCAAGCAGAAAATGATGCAGGAAAATTTCAAGAAATAGAATCTCACTACACTGCAATTTGCAATAAAAAGTACAGTATTTATAATTCATTGCAATTAAAACTTGGGTCGTAATCTTGTTTGTACACAATCAAACAATCTCAATACAATCAAAATTTCAACAATTATAGTTATCTAAGCACACATCGATGATGAAAAAAAAAACCTGAACTTTTTTTTGGTCTTGAAATATTTAAAATGTTTCGTAAAGCGTTTTTCTGTATTTTCTTTTAATTTTTCAAAAGTTCACTGTAAAAAAGTACCTTGTTACTAAAAATGATTGGCAATTTGTTCATAGTTTAAATAAAATGAAAAAAAATTTACAATCAATTATGAATATAAATTCAAAGATTATGTTTAATTTTCATTAAAAAGTGGAAAATTCGTTTGTATTCCAAGTAATAACATTAAATAAATGTGTTCAATGTCTATTTTTTTTCAATGTCTATTTACATATGATTAACGAGAAAACTCTTTTTAATTATAAATTATTCAGATTTTGAAAAATTTCATGTATGCATATAATTCTGATTTTAGTATTTTCTATGAAAAATTCTTGATGGCAATATTAAATAATGAGTTTATTTTTCAAGTAGAATCATTTTGTAAATAAATAGTTAATAGACATTTTTTCGTCAATGCCTCTTTTTCAAATAATTTCTTTAATTTATTGTTTTAATCGCTCTTGATAATAATTTTTCGATATGGTTATTGATAAAATCTTTGAAAACTAAATTTATCAGATTTTGATAGTATATCATGCCCGCAATCATTTATAATTTCATTAATTTCTAAGAAAAATTCCCAATTGCAATTATTAAAATTTTGCTGATTCTTCAAATGAAATATGAATATGTGTAAATGGAATATAAATTTAACAATGAGTATACATTCAAACAGATAAAAAAAATTTTAATATTTTAATCGATGATTTGTCTGCATTCTTAATAATATGAAATAAGTAATGCGTTAATACACAATATTTTCCAACAATTTTTTTCTTCAAAGAATAATTTTGATATGGTTGAGAAAATCCCTGAAAAGTATGAATTTCTCGGATTTTGAAAATTCATCTAACATTACAAAATTTTTTTATTTTCACAAAAACCTCTCGATTGCAATAACTTGTAAATCCTGATAATTTTTATGAAATAAAGAAAATGTGAATAAAAATATCAATATAAATGATGGATGAAAGAAATATAAAAATATGTTAATAAATTATACATATTGCAAATTTAAATTCAAGTATAAACATGCGTATAGGCTGAAAAAATTCAAATTGATTACTTGATAATTTGCTTGTATTCCAAGTAGTATTGTTAAATGGAGAACGTGTTAGTAAACGTTGTTTTTCTATGAGTTCCTGTTAGTAATAGTTTTTTAAGTTTATTTTTATAAAAATAATTTAATCCATCATGTTTGCAAACATATTTCATTTTATTTACTTCTACGAAAAATTCGTGATGGTAATAATTTATAATATTCTGATAATTTCAATGAAATATAACTTTAAATACAACCATATACCTTAACAAAAAAAAAAAAGATAGTTGATAATTTGTTTGTATTTCGAGTAATATTAATTAAATAATGTCTTCCTGTTATTAAAAGTTTTTTGAGTTTATTTTATGTTATTGTTTTTTTTTTCAACAACCTTCAGATTATAAATGTTTCTTTTTGTTTGTTTTGTTAAATAATAATTTCATCTAGCAAGTTTGAAAACTTTTTGCATTTTATTTATTTCTGTGAAAAATGTGTGATGGCAATTATTTATAGTATATTGATAATTTTAATAAAATATAAATTTGAATATGAACATGTATTTGAACAACAAAACTCAATGAAATAGTTAATAATTTTCCTGCATTCTAAGTAATATTAAAAAAAAAACATTTCTGATATCAATACTTTTTTTTCTATTATTTCGATATAATTATTTAAAAAATCTACGAAAACCATAAACTTTTTTACGTTGATATAATTCCAATGTATTAAAAAATAGACATCAATATATGTTCAAATAAACAAAAAAAGTAAATAAAATAGAGGAAAATTTTCTCGAAATCTGAGTAAAAAAAAACACATTTATTTTTCAATGTTATTCCAAGTAATGTTAAATAAATAACATCTCTGTTACCAATACTTTTTTCTTCAATAATTTTGATATGTATAATTATTTTAAAAATCCATGAAAAATATGAACTTTTTTACATTGATATAATTTCAATAAATTGAAAAATAAATATCAATATATATTCAAATAAACCAAAAATTAAAATAAAATAGAGAAAAATTTGCTCAAAATCCAAGTAAAATCATTGAAAAAAACAAAAAATACACATTTTTTTCTAATTTTATTCCAAGTAATATTAAGTAAATAACATCTCTATTATGAATCAATTTTTTCCATACTTTTGATAAAATATTTTTAAAAATCCATGAAAAACATGAACTTTTTTACGTTCATACAATTCCAATGAATTAAAAAATAAATATTAGTATATATTCAAATGAACAAAGAAATAAAATAAAATAGAGGAAAATGGCTCGAAATCTAAGTAAAATTAATGAAATAAAAAAAAATAAGTCAATTTTCAATGTTATTCCAAGTAATATTGAATAAATGACATCTCTATTACCAATACTTTTTTAAAAATAATTTTGATATAATTTTTTCAAAAATCCTTGAAAACTATTAACTTTTTTGAGTTGATATAATTTCAATGAATTAAAAAAAAAATTACATATCCAAATTAAGAAAAAAAAAATGCAATAGAAGAAAATTTCCTTGAAAGCCAAGTAAAATCATTAAAAATTAAAACAAAAATACACATCGATTTTCCAATGTTATTCCAAGTAATATTGAATAAATAACATCTCTGTTGTCAACACTTTTTTTTTCAATAATTTTGACTTAATTTCAATGAATAAAAAAAAATATACATCAAAATTAGGAAAAAAAAAATATACATCAAAATTAGGAAAAAAAAAAAATTGATAGAGGAAAATTTGCCCGAAATCCAAGTAAAATCATTAGAAAAAAAAAAAATTAAAAAGTCCCATTTATTTTCCATTGTTATTTCTATAAAAATCAACTCTCTTCCCACAGCCTCGAAAATCAACATATGGCTCGTGTAGATTCCAAATCCTCTGAAAAGTGCCCCCAAAAAACGCTACTGTTTTGCCCTAAAAATAAACATCCTCCTTTCGTGACGCAAATTACCCATTTGCCAATATCCCTCCACGTTATGACACAAAAAAGCATTGTACACCGAAAAAACTTACGTAACGATCATAAGGTTGCGTTTGCGCGCGAAACGTTAAATCGCGGGGTACGATTTTATTTTCGCACGTTAAAATTTAACGTATGTTACGCAACTGGGACACCGAAAAAAGCATCTACTTACAAGCGTCGCGGATGGGTAATTTTTCGCGAGCGCCGTCGACAATTTCAGCATCCTGGACATGTTGAGTCGTCCAGGAAATGTTGAACGTGGAAAAAGATTTGACACCCTTAACGAAAGCACCCTCGAAGAAATTCGCCTCCCGATTTTAATTCACTTCGCGCACTTCTCGTACGGCAAGGTGAATTGGTTACTGTGTTTTTTACGTTTGCCGGAGCGACTAAAGCAAATTAGCCGGTGCTAATCAGTAATACGTACGAGCATACGATTTTCGCAATTTTGTACTTGTACTGTATGTCACTGTATGTTGCCGTTCGTACACCGGCGGGAGCAGAAAGTGGTGGGGGGCAAGACCTGCAATACGTAATATGTATTGTGTGGTAAGTAACGGTCGGTATAGAAGATTGCGACGTTGCCAGACGTCAAGCAGTTCCAAATCTAATACTTCCAATAGGCGCGGCCATTTTGTTTTAACGGTCGCGGTCGTTTTGAACGCTCCTTTGGGCATGATAAAAAAAAATCAAATTTGGCGACAAATGTATCGGTTATTTTTGAAAAAAAAAATCAATACGTAATTTATTTTGCATTGAAAAATGATTATTTTAGAAGATATGTGAATTTCAAATTTCGTATACATAGATATACTGAGCATGCAAATGACGTCATACAGTAAGAATGCCGTCACTTGGTTTGACTTTTCAATTCAAAACGATGTGTTTTCGTCAGTTTTTGAGATATGACGGAAATAAAAAATACGTATCTGATATTTTTTGATAAACTAACGATATCAGTAATAAAAAAAAATTGATGCAATTTGTCAATTGGAAAGTTGCATTTTAAAAAAAATCGAATTCGGCGACATGTGTATCGGTTATTTGAAAATCAGTTATGTAAAAATGCATATAATATTTTCAGTGATCAATTTTTTTAACTACACACACTGCGAAGTTTTGAAGTCGTTGACTTCAAATTAAATTTAAATATTGCTTTAAATTTAGTCTACGTTAACAATAATTACTTTGAATCAAAAACGTACCGTAAGATTATGTATTAAACTACAAATTTTCATCTCAAGTTCATTTTCCCTTCATAACAAGTCACGATTGTTTTAAATGAACATTCCGTTATAAACACTTGTATGTAATTTTGATTCACAGTAATTGTTAACGTTGGCTAAATTTATAGCAATATTTAAATTTCAAGTCGCGCCTGATCGTTTTGTGTAATTTGAAAATACAGTTAAATTTTTAGGCCGAGAACAGTCGAAAAAATACCGAAAGTATTGGAAATTTATGAAATACTCAAAATATATGTAGATACTGTTTTCTAAGCAATCTAATTAATTAGATTGTTTAGAAAAATTCAAATTTGAATTCTCGATCATCAAATTCTAGAAATCTTTTGTAATGATTTATACATATACTAAAAAATTATACAGTAATTTATTGATTTTGAAATATATGAAAAATAATGAAAGTACTTGATATTGAATGAATACGTAATATTTATGTAAAAGTTATTTACTAAAAAATGTAAAAGAGTACTTAAAATCTATAAAAGTTTTAATTCTAGAAAATCCAATTCTGTTTCTTTAATTTCTAAAAATACACGAAATTTCCGACAAATTTAATCAATACTGAAAATACTATTAGGTGCGCAACTAAGTTCTCGCTGTTTTTTCGATAAAAATGTAACTTTATTATAAAAAAACTCTTACATCTGAATCATTCAAAGTA
>JAPYZL010028693.1:0-17788 GCA_030522825.1 Platygaster orseoliae | reverse complement strand
CACCTCGGAGCCGTGCCGTTCTCGGCCTCGGTCGACTTATTTCTGGGCTCGTCCGCGAACGGCAAAACACGGCTCCTCGGTACACAATGTACTATTTTGAGGCGTTTGTGAAGCTCAGAAGAATATTTTAAACTGATTTTGCCAAAGTTTTCCACAAGCTTTTGTTGATAAAATGACGTCGTTACGAATTTCATTGAAAGCTAGTCAAATTATTGTTGAATTATTTGAGTTATCCGAAATGATTTTCGAAATAAAAGAACTTTATGTACAACGAAATCGATGTTTTGATGATTGTTCATCTTCGACGATAAAAACTTTTGAGATCAATTATTCTGACCATGTAAAATATTGGAAAAATGTGAAATTCGTTAATCTCATATATACATATGCATTATTTATTAACTCTGTAATAAGTAAATATTAGAACAATTATTAAATTTTTCATCAATAAGTATAAAAACTGTTAATTGTTGAATAAATGATGAAAAAAATATAAAGAATATCATTATAAGAACAATATAAACGAAAGAAAATGAAAGGTTATGCATGATTATTATAGTAAGAAAGTAAATGAATAATTTTGCAAATTCATGATTTCATATACTATTCTAATCGACGTATAAAATTTTTGCAGTAACATACATCAAAATAATTGTGATGAATCAAAATTATATACTAACCTTGTCATAACATATTCTTACAACAATTTGGATTAGGTTTACAGTACTCTCATCACATAAAAATCGTTTGTCAAAGTTTAATTTTATTCTTAAGAAGAAACATATTTTTATAGAAAATTCCTTGCAATGTACAAAGTGTTGCTTTTGAAATTTCAGCCGTGACTAATTTATTCATTTACCCATGCAGGTAAAATCTGACCTGACTGAAATTTCAAGAGCAACACTCTGTATATATCTATGTAATTATAATTGTATTTGAATTTACATTCGATTTTAAATGTTAACATTGTACTGTAATCTATTTACTGAATTTTATAATTTACTAAATTTGAAATCTTTAATAAATTTAAATAATTGAATCTATTTAATTGATTTACTAAATAAATGAAGAAATTCATTATTTAAAACTTATTTATTTAAACTTAATTGACTAAATTTAATGAATTTGATAATATAATTTAATAATATATTTATAATATGTTTACTAAATACACTAACAGTAAAAGGTTATTTTTACATCTATATACAGTTCAAAGATAATAATGCAAAAAAAAAAAATTAGAAAAAAATGTATAAGAGGTATGTAAGTTTTTCATGAAGATATAATTTTATTATTAAATGTTCATCTTTACGAATATAATAAAATATAGTCATATTTTCGTAGTTATATATACAATAATATAAATAATAAAACAAACTTCATAAATACAAGTTGCCATATGAAAATATGTAAAAATGAAGCATTATTTTAGAATACAATATTTTAATTGTTATCTTACGTATAAATAACTATTTATCCATGAATCATCATGATTGTATTGATAATATAGTATGAATTACAAGAAACAATACATTCAAAAGTAAAGTATATGTAGATAAAAAAAAATTTATATAGTAACTTCCATGAACTTTGATTTCATATAATTTGAACCCTCATAGAATTTAGTACATTATCAAGTTTATTAAATAGTCTCTAAAACAATAACAATAAAATCTGCATTCAAAATTTATAACCTCTGAACAATTGATAAAACAAATTTCTTACAAAGTCACTAACCAAAATCGAACATTATCGAGAAAAAATTAATTTAAAGTCCAACATAATTATAATTTGGTATGAAACAATTCTATTTTCATTGATGACTTATACAAAGTGTTCCAAAGTCACTAAATAATATTTAAAGGGTTAATTGTTTGGAAAATTGAAAGACAATATTTCTTTTACCATTATTCACAAAACTCAAAATCAGAAAAGATATCCCAGTTCAAAATTTCACCAAAAAATGCTTTTACGAGAAGAGTGGATAAAAATCACAGAAAAAAATTAACTAAAATTTTTTGCATATTTCTCTAAGTAGAAAAGTCTTTTGCAGTTTTTCAAAAAACTCAAAATAATAAAAGATAGCCGAGTTTGAAGTCTGACAAATCTAATTCGTTAAAACTTTTTGATTTTGAGTTTTTTGAAAAGTGGCAAAGAACTTTTTGACTCGGAAAAATTTGGAAAAAATATCGGTAAATTTTGTTTCAGTGCTTTTATTGTTTAAATTTCACACTCGAATATCATGTTTCGTGAAAAATGGCGAAGGAAAAATTGTCTTAGAATTTTCCAAACTATAAGCCTCTAACTAATTGGTGACTTTGGACATACTAAACGTATTGAACATTTTCCTTTTATTCTGTAAATTTACTAATAGTCTTCTCTTTTTCCAAACTAAAAGACAAATTGCACTAAAAAATATACCTTCTGTAAAAAGAAAATCGTCTGAAAACCCAGTGCACGTGAAAATCCTGGAATGGGGGTGTTCTGCGTTTGCGTATCGCGCTTGAACCTTCGCAATCGGCTCCTCCGTTTCAAGATAGAGCGTTTATTCGCTGAGCTATTTGTTACAGGCCGAGCCACGGTAGGATTTTTATCGTCGTTATCTCCGCGAAAGATCTAGCCGCGCATAAAGCTCCAGCTGCGGAGCTGATTTCGACGAGAAAGTGCAGTTTCCCCGATTGCGGCACCGCGACAGACGCTTGGATTTTTCGATAGCCTGCGCGAGCGATGATAGAAAACGCTTGCGCAACAATTATGAAATAGAACTCGCGGTTTCGGAATTATTGAATGCACATCCGATATAGATATAATGAATGTATAACATTTTTTGTTAGTTGAATGTGAGAATTTGAGGAGTTATCATCGTCATATGATTGGTAGTAGTGACATCGTTTTATGGAATCATGACCATTTGGTTAATAAATAATTGTCAATAGTTATGAAAAATTATTTTTATATATATAATAATTAACCAACAAATTCAATATACTAAAACCCCTAAAAATGTTTCGAACGTTTATTCCTTCCACATCTTCAAATTTAATGAGTTCATGAATATCAAAAGAAACTGAATTTCATCTCAGCGAAAGACCTTAGCAACAATTAAGTACTATCGATTGTAACCCGATTTTGATATTAATCCGCAATTAAAGACCGGCGTTATTTCCGTGACCAATTAAAAAAAAAAGGATTATCGGGAGCAGGAAACGGCGCGGAAAATAATTTATGATGCTTTTAAAATATTCATTAGTAAAGCTTGACCGTGTTACAAATCAGGCTTTATTCCAGTTTTTCTTGCAGAAAAATTTATCTACTTTCGAGTATTCTTCAATGGATAGCAAATTTCGCTTATCAATGATTATCAGTAATTTATAAGTATGGTATTGATATACAAATCATCGATTTTACTATAAATATTTCAATCAGTTTTTGCATTTTCTATCAGTATGAAATCTTTTTCAAGAACGGAACGAGAATTCAGCGCAATACTCAACCTATTTATAGAACGTAAATGACATAATTATTTAATCGAACTTTATTGTTTACTGACGTAATAAATGAAAGACAAGATCCTTGTTTCTCGAGCGCCCTATTTTTACGATAGCCTGATACGTTGCACATGAACATTTTCACGTAATTCATATTTCTCTCGTTAATTAAAACACGCTTTTCCGAAACCTCTGTGGAAACGGCTTCCGATGAAATCCAATTCCATCAAATAAAAAGCTTGCCTTCACGCAAATTAAACCCTCCACGCAAAAGTGTAGGCTCGAATCTTATCAAAACCTTCCCCTCCCTTTGCCCCCTTACCCCCCTCCCTCCTCCGTCTTTTTACTGAAGTTGGAACTAGAGCACCGAGAATTCTTATCGACTCCTTTTCGACCATCTCCAGATCCTGAATCTGGTTAGTTGAGAACCACTGCTCGTTGGTGAGGGGTCAGGCAACGAAAGGTTTTTTGAAAACGTGTTTTCTGTAAATTGGCGAATTATGATCGTAGATTATTTTAGAAGAATTTGAAGCTGAATTCATGAAAAGTAATGAGAGTGTTTGACTCAAAATCTAAAAGATGAGAGATAGAATTTCGTATAGTATTTTAGAAATAAAATAGTATGTTGGTAAATCCAAGAAGATTCGTAGAGTTTTTATTAAGATTATTATTGTTATTATTTTTGTAAAAGAGCGCTTTACCAAAATGCCAGTAAATCTTTCCTTATCTTTTAATAATTCTAGTAAACGTGTCATCCTCAATACGCTATTTTCTTTTTCTCGCCTGACCCCCTCCCCTAACCTCATCTAAACCCCTAAGTTTTAGACTGAACATCCAGCCACAGACGACTTACCACCAAAAAAAAATTCTCCCCTTAAATCCCAGAGGACCCTCAGTTTTTCGCTGAGATGGAAATTATGATTGGAGATCACGAAAGTAAACACTGCTCTTTGATCGAGACACTTCGCGAGTCAGGATCGGGGCGTTTTGGAAGGCCTCCAAAGAGGCGAAACGAGAGCACTCGGGATTGGGTGTAACCACTCGGGATTTTCGAGCGCGAGCACGTCGCTGCTGGACCATCGGCACGCTCCGCGATTCTGCGAGTCCCACGGCGGTGCCAAGGGTGTACGCTCCCGCTTCTGCTCACTGGGATGGGATCAATATGAGGTTGGGCAAACGAGGGAAATTCGCGCGCAGATCCTCCTCCTGGCATTGTCCTCCTCGCGTCGCGTCGCCCTCTCGCTTTCTGGTCCCTTTTCCATGTTATTTCATTCTAACGTCATGCGTCAAAAGTCATTTTAAGTGCCTTCCAAGCACCAGGCTAATAGCAATTGTCTACAATGGATAGTTGTGACGGAATGAAGATAAGGTAATTCTGTATCTTGGAATTTGATAATCTGAGATAGAGAATTCCTACCTGGTTACGAAGATTTCGGAATAATTCGATCGCCATTGTTGTACTTGGGGCTCAGACTGCAGAAACCCGGGAAAATTTGCTTTAGGTCTGAATAACTGGTCTTTAAGAGGGAATAGAAGCTGAAGACTGAGACTGAAGAAGAAGAAAAAGGAGTAGATGAAGATGAATGTTGTGTACCTAGAGATTTGATGATGGTATATCATGATATAAGTACAATATATATATATCATTATAGCATCATCATATATCCTAATGATTTATATAATAGCAATTGTCATCAATGGATAGTTGTGACAGAATGAAGATAAGGTACATCTGTATCTTGGTATCTGATAATCTGAGATGAAGAATGACTATTTCGTTTCAAAGATCTTACAATAATTTGATCGCCATTGTTGCACTTGGGGCTCAGACATCAAAGACGCGGAAAAATTTGCTTCAGGTCTGAATAACTAGCCTTCAAGAGGGAAGAGAAGCTGAAGATTAAAAAAGAAGTAGATGAAGATAAATGTAATGTACTTAGAAGTATGATGATAGTCTATCATGGTATATACATATATAAAATATATATCATTATATTATCATTATATTACATGTATAATATATAACGATATGATAAATATTATAGCAATCGTCATCAATGGATAGCTGTGACAGAATGAAGATAAGGTAATTCTGTATATTGTAATAATATAATAACCATTATTTATAATAACTAGGATTCTGTGTCCGATTATTCAACGACCTTTTACGTCATCAATATCATAAAAAACATGTAAGTCTGCAAGTAAACGAATTATTATAATCGAAAATTTATACTACCAACCTCAGTTGATTTTCCCTACATTTGTCAAAATAATAACAAATTGAAGATAATCTTTAATTTAATTAAGTTGTATTCCTTCTGGACATAACAATGCCAAATAAGAAATTCAAAACGCAAAACTGAAGTAAAGCTTGGCTTTGAAACAAATAAATCAGTAGACGTAATCCCTCCCACTACTTACACATCAACTTCGCTCTCATCCACTTCTCCCTAGAACCCATAAATTATAATAAGATAAATTACTCGAAATCATGTATTTTCGAGGTCTCGTTATTCAGCCTGAGTTATTTAGTTTGACCCAGAACCAGGAGTCTCGCCCTCGATCCGGATCACGTGGTACCGTCATCCCTTCACGGCTTTATCGGTTTTCGCGACTTGCTTCCACCGCAAAAGTCCCTTTTATCATGGCCCCTGTAAGGAACCAGTCGTAGGCTCCGAGGACGACTGTCCCACTTTGGGAGATAATGCTGGAAATAAGCTTCGCCAGAAAATTGCGGACGTGGAAGATCTCGGTAGAGTGTTTTTGAATTGATCTCCCTTTCTAGGTATACGGCCTCCGAGAAAAGCGAGATTACATCTTTTCCTACTTTTGGATCACCCTTTGCGTCACGAAGATGCCCCTTTTTTCCCCGTTTTTTTAGCTAATCGAAAGAGCGTCGTTAAGTGTGACGTTTCTGAGTGAATTCACGGGAAAAATTTATTGCGAGACAAGAAAAACAATGTCGCATTATGTAGTTGAAGTGATTTTCTACTATTCGTTGTTATGGATATGCTCAAAGTTGCATCATTATTATTGGCTATGACCTATTTTTGTGAATAAAAAGCTAAGTGACAGGATATGAGAAAAGGGACCTTAGTGTCAACATAAGGATTTACTTCTTGGAGGCTCTAGAGAGATAATGTTTCATAAAGATTAGGACGCTAAGGTACTTTTTCTTAGATCGTGTCGCAAAATATGTATGTATAATTCTGGAAAGGAAAGTCACTCGATAAACAAATTCAAGGTTTCAAAAAAAAAAAAATCTTTACCGTCCATGATAGTAATATATTCTGAATTTCACGTAGACTTAAGCGTCTTGTAAATTTAATAATAGAAGGCCACCGGTTCTAAGAAAAGCAAGTTATTGATCCTTTTGATGGAAAATCAATGTTCATGGTGTTCCCGTTCGGAAATATTACTAAAGCTGACAGTTCAGTCTACTTCGGTACAACAATCTCTTGGAAAATTACCCAATCTCAATTTCATTATTACATCTCAAAATTGAACTTGGTCTTCTCTATTCGTGTGTACTGATTCATGTATTGATTCATTGAAAAGATAAAGGATCATGATCAAAAATATTGAAAAAATTAGTCATGACTTTTTATACGTAAAAAGATAAAAAAAGAGAAAAGTTTTTTTTGAACGAAAGAGTTTACATTCATAGAAAATAAAATACAATCATCAACAAAGAGTAAGATATTGTAAGATTCGACTTTTGTTTAACGTTCTGTCGGAGAATGGATTTTGAGTCACTAGAACTGTTCATTTTTGGAGCACCAACTATTCATTTAACTGAATTTTTACTTCTTCATGAGATTTCAAGTGTTTCTTTGTGTCCAAAATTATAACTTGATAGCAAATTTTATTGTTCTTTCTTTGTAAGATATACATGAAATATGCAAAAAATGAAATACATCAATATTATTTCTCTGATTAGAAGGATCTAAGACTTAAAGTATTAGATATACAACTGTAAAAAATTACAAACTCTCGTGGTTTCAAGGAACTCATACCACTGCACGAAAACTAATCAATTGTTTTGAAAAAGCTATTAGTTTAAAAAAAGTTATCGTTTTCCTACATTCGTAAAAATTACAATATGTATATATATTTGTTTCATTCAACGTAATTATCTCTTGATTAGAGTTCGAAGAGAATAGTTCACGTTATTTCACGAAATTCCGTTGAATCAAACTGATTATTATGATAAAGCATTGCATGAATATGAGAGTAATCTGTACAACATAATATGTTGTGAAACAAAATAATTTATTGATTCACTTTCATGCAAATGTTTTGTTGGACAATCATTTTGATGCATTTTAAAACTAACTGCCTCCACTGTATGTAACCATTCAAGAAACGCACTATATGTTGTATAATGAAAAACGATAACACAGACCTTTTTCTTTCAATTTTCATCGAGTATTTTATTTTTTCAGAATACTGGCATTCGTTTTTCAAGGGGTTTACTTTAAAAATGTTCGTTCAGAGATGGTTCAATTTTGCACAGTTTGAAAGTAAAAATTTAAATGTTTTGTTGTGTTTTTTCTGCATACAAGATTTTTCAAACCTTGGTAAAGAAAGGTTTTGAGTCTTTCATTAAATTTAGAAAAAACCTTTATTGTTTCGCGAATAGTATTACATTTGAAGAATTGATCTATACTTGTAAAATTGTGGATGTGAAAAGAAAAATGTAAAAAAATGTTAAATCTATACTTGTAAAATAAGGCATGTTGAATCGTGAAACCTAATGTTGAGAGTGAAAATAATATCCAGTTAAAATCAACTAAGCCATAGGTAAATTCCATGTAATGGAAAACTGAAATACAAATTTTGAGGTCAATTTCAAGCGTTTACAAGATTAAAGTTGGCAATCAAAGATATACAAGCCGAATAGAGATCAACTTCTCTTTCTCATTACGAAAGTCCGTCAAAATGTCAAACTTTGAGGTTAGAAGCGGATACATTGAATAATTTGACATACACTTCTCTGTTAAACTAGTGGCGTAGCAAGATATTTCGGCACCCGGGGCACGATGGAGGGAATTCCCCCTCCCCCCAACGAAATTATCTTCAAGAAAAACCGATGACATTCGTTTTGGATAATGTTGTTGACATTAAAAAATGTCTTTGAATTCCAAATAAGACACATTAGAGTGTCTTCGAAGTTGATATAAGATACTTCAAGATGTGTCTTGGAAATTGGAAATATCTTGAACATTTTCAAAAAACACTTTAAAAAGTGTCTTAGACATTTTAAAGTGAATAAGAGTTTCAAAAAAAAAAAAATACTTTTCAAGGACTCTAAATTCAAAATAAGACTCCAAGGATTGTTTTCAAGTGTTTTATAAATCACTTCAAGTAGTGTCTTTAGTGTCTTAGACATTTAAAAGTGTCTTCGAATTAAGAAAAAGACCTTGAATAGTGTCTTAGACATTTAAAAGTGTTTTGAAATTCCGAATAAGATACATTGGAGGGTCTTATTATTTCAAATAAGAGACTTTACGAAGTATCTCAGACATTCGAGAGTGTCTTGAAATTCCGAATGAGACGCTTCTGAGTGTCTTAGAAACGTCTGAATATCTTTGGATTTTCAAAGACACTTTGAAAAGTGTCTTACAATTCCAGAAAGGATACCACAGAAGGTTTTTGAATTTTAATAAGACACTTCAAGAAGTGTCTACAAATTTGAAATAAATCACTTCAGGTATTAGTGTGTCAGACCTTTGAAAGTGCCTTAGAATTTTCTTAAAACACTTTCAAAGGTGTTTTGAGCATTGAAAAGTGTCTCATAATTCTGTATAAAAAACAATAAAGTGTTTTCGAATTTTGAATGAGACAGGTCAAGAATTGTGTTGACATTCAATAGTGTATTAGAATCCTAGATGAAACACTTCAAAGTGTCTTAGCATTTCGAACAAGACACTTTCGATCGCCTTAGAATTTCAAATAAGGCATTTCAAGAAATGTCTTCGGCATTTCTGAATATCTTGGAACTTCGAGAAAGACAGTTTAAGAAGTGTCGTATACACTTGAAAATTTCTGAGAATTCCGGAAACAATACTTTTAAAAATTTTTTAATTTCATAATAGACACTTCGAGGATTGTCTTAAATTGTTGCATTTATTATTCAAAGAAGTGACTTAGACGTTTGAAAGTGTCGTATAGAATTTTCATAAAACACCTTTAAAAGTGTTTTGAACACTAAAAAGAGTCTTATATTTCGGTATAAAAAAAATAAAGTTGTTTTAGAATTTCCAATGAGACACTTCAAGAATTGTGTTGACATTCGATAGTGTCTTAAAATCCTTGACAAGACATTTTGAAGTTTCTTGGCGTTTCGAACAAGACACTTTCGAATGTCTTAGAATTTCAAATAAGGCATTTTAACAAGTGTCTTAGGCATTTCTGAATATCTTGGAACTTCGAAAAATACAGTTTAAGAAGTGTCTTTTACACTTGACAATTTCTGATAATTCCGGAAAAGATACTTTTAAAGGTCTTTAAATTTCAAAATAGACACTTCGAGGGTTGTCTTAAATTGTTGCATTTATCACTCAGAGAAGTGACTTAGACGTTTAAAAGTGTCTTTGAATTTTCATAAAACACCTTGAAAAGTGCTTTGAATATTGAAAAGTGTCTTCGAATTTCGAATAAGACACATTAAAATTTTTTAGAATTTCAAATTTGACACTTCAAGAAGTACATACTTTTACATCGAATTTCTCAAGTGGTTCCATGCTGCGAAGAGACAACCAAGAAAAAAACATGCATTTGTATGCACTCCTAATATTGGCATCGGCAGTGATAAATTCCAGCGATCGGCATTAAGCTCCGACACTTTGACAACAGTTGACGTAACGATAAGCGCCATTAAAACCCCGGCGTTCGTAATCGTTTCCCGGCACTTGCGTGACAATAAATCATATAACAAAACTTGGCCTCTCATTGTGAATCTACAACTTGCCCGGCCATTTTTCCAGAGTCAATCATGCGTTTTACAATGCCGATACAGGCATTTGCGACAGAAATAATCGCGTCTATTACAGAGCTTTCTTATTGCCCCAGCGGGGCATCGAGAAAGAGACTCAAGTTGAACATTGTGCAACGCTTGTTTTTCTTTTTTTTTTCGTCATTTCGATTAAGTTTCTTTTGACCTACCACAACCCATATGCGTTGAATAAGAGGTCGTGAAGGGGGTTGATTATAACGGAATTCTCATTTACCTGAAACAGAAAAAACAAAAACGGAGTTACGTTGAATTCTTTTTTTATATAATGATATTTTTTATCACCAAAGCCTCAAGGTCACGTCAAAATGTCAGTTTTGAGGTTAGAATGATGTAAAATTTATTTCACGCATAATATCATCTTTGATAACTAATAAAATCATCCCCTACTTCCGCTATACTCAACTGCTGAATTTCCAAAACGAAAAGTTGCGAGCTGCTTCCCTTCATTCTAACAAACGATCCCTGTTATTTCCCCGACGTCTCGTTAAATATTTAACAATGTTCACCGAGTTCGGAACCTTCGCGATTCCGAAAGTCAAAGGTAAAATCTCTTCATTATTCAGTGTTAGCCCAAAAGACCCTGAACTTTCATAACCCAACACACGAAAAAACAACCCCAATTAACTGTATTTTTCTCATTACGATTTCCAAATCTAAAAATAAAATTGCAGGGTAACGAGTTAATTTCACGTTGGAAATTCTTGAAAAATTTTTTTCGGTATGTGCAATTGGACAAGTTAATTATAATGATCCAATTGATTAGTAGCAATAATTATCGGCTAGTGCGTTCGTGTTCTGCGGGCTTAAAAATGGATAAAATCACGGTGCTGTCATCTTCAAGGTTTCAGGGAGCTCGTTTCTCGTTGATAAGGCGGAGTTTCAAGCGTTGGTAAGTATGGTATTGAAGGGAACTGACGTATCGAGCGTTGCAAGGTGGAGCGTCGGGAAATGACAAGCAGCAGTGGCCCTGAGCGAGATGCTAATTCGTGGATCGACATTACGTTCACTTTTCCTGAATGTAAAAGCTTGATTTTATGCGTTTTTCGCGTTCTTGGTTGGAATCGAAGTTATTGTCATTATTATAATATACAGGGTGTACAAAAATACCCGTACCAAAAAGGAATCTAATATTTCTTTTCAAATTTCAAGTTGAACAGTCTTTTGCAACTTTTTACAAAACTCAAAATCAAAAAAGTTATTCAAGTTCGAAATTTAAACAATAAACGCATTCTTACGAGGAGTAGGGATAAAAACCACGTACCAAAATTTACTTAAATTTTCTATATATTTTTTTGAGTCGAAAAGTCCTTTTCCACTTCGCAAAACTCAAAATCAAATAAGATATTCTAGTTAGAAGTTTTAATCAATCTGATTAATCAGATTTCAAACTCGAATATCTTTCTTCATTTGGAGTTTTGTGAAAAGTGGCCAAGGACTTTTTGACTCAAAAAAATATGTAGAAAATTTGGTTTGAGTTTTGGTTCGTGGTTTTAATCTTCACTTGTCGAAATAGCACATTTATTGTTGAAATTGCAAACTTGAATAACTTTTTTGATTTTGGGTTTTGTAAAAAGTGGCAAGGGACTTTTATATTCGAAATTTAAAAAGAGACGTTGAATTCTATTTTGGTACACCCTGTATGTGAGTGATATACTTGTTTATTTAATAATTTTTTCTTAAAAACTTGATGATTAGATTGAACTTGAAGTTTGAAAATATGACAATCTTGCAAGGCTGCTTAGTCTGTGACGTATATTTTACTAGAAATCCAGAAAAATTTTGCATTTAAAAGAACAAAAACCTGAAATGTTCAGTTTTGAATAAAGTTAAATAGAAATTGCTTCATTTTTCATATAACGGTGGATGCAATTTGACGAGTAGACTGAAGTAGACGAAACACACAGCTTTGTATTTTTACATATGCTATTTGTTGCAATGTCTTCTCAAAAACAGAATCTATCATGAGTGAAATTTTTTTTTCTACCTTTTTTACTTTGGAGTTATCATTACTTTCAGAATATTACTGAGAGTGTTTCTATCTTTCCTTGTTTTTTCTTTGGAGTTATCATTACTTTCAGAATATTACTGAGAGTGTTTCTATCTTTCCTTTTTTTTTCTTTGGAGTTATCATTACTTTCAGAATATTACTGAGAGTGTTTCTATCTTTCCTTTTTTTTTCTTTATATGTGTGAAGATAGGCAGTAAATTGGTACTTTATTGAATTTAAAAAATGAATTTCCAAGTTTTTAAACATAAAATTTTTCAATAAATTCCAAAGAATAGTTTTTGGCATTACACGAGGTTGTCCCAAAAAAATTACAACTAGAAGTTTGAAATCCTCAAATTCCAAATTCAGACTTTGAAAATGAGGGTGATTACAAAGAGAAAAATGGTTTGGTTACAGCAATTATTGATATAGTAAAATATTGACCCACCTAAGTTTTGGGTAGTACAACCGAAACTTTCGATATGACATCCAAAACTTTGGTTATGACAACCAAAACTTTTGTTATAGCAACTAATGCTCAATTTTTATGACTCATATTTAAAATGAAAAAAATTTTCAAGAATTTTGTTCACAAATTTTGAATTAAATCAATGATAATAAATTGATAATAATATTTAATTAATTATATTAATTGTATTATTTACAGTAGTCAATTCTAATTCTTTAAAATTCTAAAATTTTTCTTTAAAAAAGTCTACTTTATTCTTAGGATCTCTACTTCAACGAATACGAGTTCACTTTTGGTTTCACTTAAATTTTTCGTATGTTGATTTAAAACAGTTTAAAGTATTAAAGTTCTTACATTATTTTTTGTCATTATTTTGCAATCAGTAATAAGTATAGTTTTTAGAAGTTTTTTCAATTTAAACGCTGCTGAATAAATTCTGGTAATGAAATTCACATGTAATCATTCTAATTTTCGGAGGCTTCATATTTTAATTTTTAGATTCAAAATTTCGAACTGTCATTTTTTCGAGAAAATTCTTAAAATGCTGAATTTTTTTAAATTTTTGCTGAAAATTTTCAATTATCAAAACTTGAAAATTCATCTTTTAAATTTAAGGATTCAATACTTTAACACTTGTACCCTAATTTGATTTGTTATGAATGTACATGTAACAAGTAACTTTCGTGATTTGTTTTCTTTTTTTAAAAGCTAGAATTTACTTTATTTTGAAAGTTTGGAACATAAAATCTTTCAATTTCCGTTCCTTGTTTTTTTGCCTTTTCTTCTCTTGACTCAAACAATTAAAATAAAATGTACGTTCGTCAAAAACAATTTTAACAATTTCCTTTTTCCTATAACTGACGTTATACAGTAAAAATTGTCAGTTGAAAATTATGAAAAATTTTGATTTTGATTATACTTTGACTATATTTTGAATATAGTGACAACTACAAATTACTATAAAAAACTATTCACGACTATTCATAGTTGTCAGAAGTGTTTAATAGTAGAAAGGTCTATATTTTTTTTGAAGTTGTATTTTATACTGTAAATTTAAGTTATCGAAGTAAACAATGAAGAAAATTGGTTGTATCGTTATTGTTTACTCGAATTTCTTTCTGATTCTAAAATGAACATATAGAACCTTCAACTATTCTTCAATTTTAAATTATTTGACTGTAAAACAGTCGATGGCTTGTAGTTACAAACTTTCGTTCATTTTATTTTCACGAACCAGCTTTCTTTTTTACTTCCACAATAAAACATAATGACTTTAGAGTTTACCTATTTTTTCATTACTGTTCCATTCACTAAAGTAATTGATGTTTCTTGAGTTTCAGAAAGTGTTTCAGTCCCTGAAACTCAATTCCATGTTTGACATTGAAGATCAAGGATTACGATTCCCAAGAAATCTACAAGTTCCGACCTGACGTCAGCCACTCCGCGAGCGTGTACTGTACAGTTCGTGCGCTATCTCTCGCAGTTTCTGAATCATTCGCTTTTCGCCGTCTCGAATATGGACGCATTAGCGGTTTCACTCGAAGACAATTTACGAGCCTCCGTACGTTTATTGGATGACGTGGAACGGAAGGCAGCATTTTCGAGTTATCTGAGTTTATTAGTTGACAATCATCGGCGGCTTTTGAAATTCCTAACGGCTAACGGGGAAAACTGTAGGGGCGAGATTAGAAGGGAAATCACGGGAAGACATTTTTCACGGCAGACAGTCAATTTTCTCGCTGAAGAATATGAAATTGAAACTTCTCCTGCAGCAATCGATAATTCCGGCTTCATTGGAATTACTTTGATACCGAGTAATGAAATATAGGAAATGATTACTTTTTTTTTACATTGTATCTGGGTCGGGAATTTGCGAACTAAAAATGAAGACTAAATAAATTTTGGATATAAAGTTTTTTTTATTGATTTGGTTCCACGTGAATCGTGGGGTTGCAAACATTGGTTTTCTAAAAGAGAAATATGCTTTTTAATCTTTTAAAGACACAATAAAAAGTGTTCTCATTCCCCAGACATGGACCCACTTTCAAAATACTTTAACGACGATGACAACGTAAAACACTTGTTTTTAGTGTCGAGGCAGGTAAAAAGAGTACATTAGGACGCTCGCTAATGTGAAATCCGTGTTTCTCGTTTTGTAGCATCATCTAAAGAACTCAATTCAATTTTGAAGAAAAAGGCAGAGGCACTTTTTTTCGAAATACGTTGTAAATTACCACAGAAAAATGTCGGCTCGTGATAAGTGGTATAATCATGGTTTCGATCCCCATAAATCAATCTTTTATTTTCGAAAATGTGTATACATCTACTTCTTTTACTTTGATGAATGTTTTTTTCGTATTGGCTTTGCTGTCATATATAATTATAGATATCACATGAGCATAATTATGTTTCGCGGAGTCCATGTAGACAGCAACACATACGATGATGTCAAGTCATCTAATGATTATATACGACGCCCATACGTAGGTATAAAAAGTTTTCATGACCGCATACGAACCGCGGAATCATTAATAAAAATCCACTTCCAGTAACGTCAAAGTGCATGAATGAACCTCCCTTCGAAGGCCCTTGAGTGGCCCGAGAATGAACCTTCGGTCGATGTTTCTGCTCGTCATTACGTACACGCGAGCGCCTGCATGAAACGAGCGCATCGCGCTGAACAAATCAGTATCGGAACCAAATAACCCGTTGCGCGTTTATTCAAATGCTGTTTTCTTCGCCAGCATCTTTTTTTCCTGGCAAACTATTTTTCGGAAGCAGTCGGGTTACGTTCTCGAATTAAAAAACACAGCAAATAAGTTTCATATCTTGATGTGAAGACAGTTTTTAAAAAATTTGTTTCTTACTTTTTAGAAGTATGAAAAGAAACTTATTTCAAAATGTCTAATTTACTATGGATAACAAAAATGAAACGAAACACTATCGAAATAGTGCTAATATCTTTGAACAGTAGTAAATTTTTTGTAAACCTAAACAAAGTCATTTCTTTTCTGCACATAGTGTCTAAGATCATTAGATATCGTCTCGTTGAACCAAATCTACGACCGCCTTGGAAAATTTCCGTCTTATGTACCCAAAGGAAAATTCATAATTAGGAAAAAAAACCTTCCACCGTAAATCATCTTCTGCGGAGCAGGAAAATGGAGCACGCAAATTCATGCGCCTCGTTTGTGAAAAAGTTGTTGCTTGTAAACAGAAATGAGCCGCAGTTTTTTTTAAGTGTTTTCCGACAGAAAAAAAGTTGTTGCCGAGTGTAAGCAAGAGGAGCGGAAAAGGGTTATTGGGGAACTTTTTTTTGAAGCTGAAAGGATCGTCGGCAAATGTCTGCGCAAGTTTGAAAGGCTTTAGGAAATTTTAGAATTCGTGATAGTTTTCGCTGAATTCAATATTTTGAAAAAAAATTAGTAACGTGTAATAACAAAAATCACTGTTCGTTTGCAGAAGTTTAAGCTTGAAAACTAAACTGAAATCACTGCAAAACTCTGCTCGTAGAATCCTTCAAGCCCTTCGTAAAAAGCGCCAACTCACCTCGTTTTTCTAGTGTTTTTTTCTTTTACGTTCGACGTAGCGTAAATCACGGAAATTTTCACTTGCGATTTGTTGTGAGACGAGAGTTTCGAGCAAACGTTTCTTGCACCGTTATATTTATGTCGTGAATAACTCGAAAAGTAAATAACTCTCGTCATTTACTATGGCAAGAGAAATCCAAACACTTTTGCTTTACATTTTTTTTTACCTAAGCCCTTGTGAAAATAAATCATCAATGGCATCATAAAGACGATTAAGCTTAACATTTTATCTCTTAAGAGGGTTCCGTCAATCGCTCTTTAGAGCCTTCTTTATCTGTCGCTTGCACATCAATCCTCCGCATATTCGACACGTCCATTGTCCTCTCGTGGTCATACGCGCGCCGCCATTAATGCGCGCATTGTGAAAAAGACAGGCTCGGAGTGCATTACCGCCCTGGCTACTTCGTGGCGTAATCACCACGCGGTATTCTTATTGTTTCTCCGCGACTCATCGGCTGTTTTTTTCATCACGCCCACCGGAAGTTGCGAGTTTACTCGAAACAAATTAACCTCTTGTTTGCCTGGAAATGATGACGAAAATTTCCATAACGCGTTACTCAATAATTTTTTTTTTGGTATCTATTCAAGCAAAAAAATATCAATTAAAACTAAATCTTCGGTGCAAAAAACACCCGTAAGCATATTAGAGTATTTTAGCGAAATCAGTAATGAAATAAATTATATTTTTTAAGGAAAATTACAATTAAGGGTATTTTTCAGATTTTTTATCATCCGAACTTGCCTAACACTCTCGGAAACTATTTTTATATCTTGTAAGTGTTATTTATTCCCTAGTGATTTTGAATCATATATGGTACCATATAAAAAAATCATATATGAATTTTCCATATGGTACCATATATGAGACATATATGATTCACAAATCATAATAAGACTCTGCGAAACATATAAGCTACTGCAAATTTGTAGGCCAGCTTATATGATTTTCAAATCATATATGGCCACGACTGAATTTTATTTTTTTAAAATTATTTTTATATAATTTTCATTTATCATTTATTTTGTTTAAATTTTATATAATTCTATATAAAATTTCCGATATCGAAAATCCTGCTGAATGACTATTTAAAATTCCATTTGGATTTCCATACGGAAAGAAGAAAGTTCCATTAAGAACTAACAGGTTGGCTGATAAGTCCCCGGTCTAACAAAGAAAAACACATTTTTTTGTCAAAATTCGTTTTTATTATTCAACATAGTTCCCTTCAAGAG
>JAPYZL010028683.1:0-11081 GCA_030522825.1 Platygaster orseoliae | reverse complement strand
TTTTGAAAAATGGTAAAGGAAAAATCGTCTTAGAATCGCATGAGGATTCTATGGTTTTCGGTAGTTGCGGTGATTAAATTACACCCTGTATATTTAAATATATCCTGCAATAATGAAAATTTTCCAATTATTCCCAGATATGATACAAAATATCGTAAGCATTGAGATTTCATAAAAAATGGTAAGAATTAAAAAAAAATTTTTTCTCGTTAAAACAATATTCACTACATCATTTGAACATGTCATTATACCGTTGTATTGTAAAAACTTCAGTAAAATTTAATATGACCAATACGTTGACAAACCTTAGATGTTTTTAAAAAATTTGCTCAAACATTCTAGGACAAAATTTTAAAACTCAATGTGATACTGAAAAATTTAAAATAATTTTAAAAAATCATACAAATGTGTAAAAATCTTCCACCTAACTCGAAATTTCATATTGGATTATAAATTTGAGGTGTACTTTCCAGAGTTTTAATGGAGCAATTTTTGTATAACAAGTTAATCTTTTAAAGAATACTAGAAAAGGTTGAATTTCGTTTCCAACTAGAACAATCGAAAAAAACGCAATATTCAATTCTATTTTTAAAAGCTTAAAAAGGAGCTAACTCATCATAAATCGATCAATATATAACAAATGACGAAAGGAATACCGATCACCTACGTACGTGCCTCTGAAATAGAACTATCTCATCATTTGTCGTTTAATTTTTCATTACAATAATTAAAGACTGGAATTCCCTACTCGATTCAGCGAAACAAACTGAGCGACGAAAAAATTTCTTCACTTTATAAAACTTTTTATTCAATTCATTTTTTTTCTTGTGAAACTATAAAATCGAATAGGATAAAATTAAGTTTTTTTTGCTTTTTTTCAAGAGTTGAATTACTTGGCTCTGGATATCAAATAATATTTCCTGCTAGATTGTATTTTTCTTTTGTAAAAAATTTTTATCGACAGTAATACTGCTGATAATTCTTTTTTATTCATTACGAGTGATAACACTTGAATTGCTATGATCAATCTGCCATTAAAGAAATGAGAATGAAAAGAACTGTTTCGTATTTCTATCAAGGTAGTTTTTTTTCAACCAACTTTTTTTTCTCTAAGCATCACGTACATTGGAAATTTTAAAACTTCTGATTTTAAATGCGCATAAAAATTGAAAAAATAAGCCAGTATACAATTCTACAAATTTTTAACAAATAGTCCTGTGATTGATTAACCCTCATTTATAATATCCCTGATGAAGGCATAGACGAAAACAGCCGCGGATAAAAAAAATTAATAGTACAGGAAAAATATATTACTACCATGATGAAAAAGCAAAAATGTTCATGTAAATGTAAATGAAAAAGATCTAAATATAGTGATTTCATTGACGATTTGATGATAAATGCAGTTTTAGCCATGAGAACAGAAAAAATCGAATTTTGAACAACATATGGAATGTATGGAACGTGAATTGTGAGCTATTATACAAAGAAAATCGAAGAAACTGAAAAAATAAATCAATTATATGTTAATTATTAGAAAATTCACCTTCAACAGCGATTCTGAATGCAGAGAAGTCAGCGAAGATTGAAGACAGCGAGTTCTTGAATTGCCGACGTGGACTGTAAAAATACGTGTCTGGATGCTAGGAGCGTTGAGAACGTAATAGTACTCCGCAGTTAGTTACGATGCCGGATAATAGTTGAATAGGCGTATCGGTAACTGATAAGAAACTTATTCTTGAAGTACGCTTGCGCAAATGGAACTCCATACTGTAATAGAAGAAGGCGGCAAAACTGAAATCGAAAACTTTCAATGTTATCCTGGCAACTTTCTGATAACGCATTTTCTAATGATGTGATATTATAAAGTAACATAATTTTATTGCTTCATAAAATAATAGTGATAATTCATAAATTTCACTTAAAGATCATGGATTTTGTAAATGACTTGGTTTCAGCATCTTTTCCGCAAAATTGAACCATAGTTAATTTTTAAGTAACATTATATTATATGTCGTATGACGATCAATATGTACAGCCAATTTCGTAAATATTCAAGATGTGAATGATAAAACAAGATCATACACAAGATATAAAACAAAAACGTAAATTTTTTACCTGTAACGTTGTTGTTCCAAATGTAAGTGAAATAATTTATTAACCTTATGTTGTAAAGTATATTTGAAATAAGTAAATTAATATTTCGGAGTTCATGATGACTGCAAAATATATGCCGAAAGCTTAAAGAAATAATTGTTTTATCATTCCCATTTTGGATTTTTAAGAAATTGACTGCAAAAATTAATTGTCATACGACACATAATATTATGTATGTTATAGGAGCTTACATGAAAAATTAAAAGCTATATGATTATCCAAAAATTATGAGATTCACTAAATAGTTTGAAGATTTTTTGAACACGTTTTTTAGCATGAATTTAAAAAAATTTCATACTATACGACTGCATGAATTATAATAATTTATACTATTTCAAGCAATATGGTTTGTGACGGTTGGAAGGGCTAGCGTGGCCCCGGGCACGAGATAGCTCTAACCGTCACTTAAATAGAGAAAAAGTGGGGGGAGGGGGGGGGTGGGGGGGGGGGGGGGGGGGGGGGGGGGGGGGGGGGGGGGGGGGGGGGGGGTTCGGGCCAAGTCGAGCGAGTCAAGGAGAAGAAGGACTGCAGCGAGCGCGGGAGAGTCGGAGCTGAGCATCGCTATCGCACCAGGCAGCACCAGGATGGACGCAGAGGGATCGTAGAGACGTCGACGCCGTGGAGGGCGGCGATAGCGGCGGTGATGGAGGTCGTCAGCGGGCCCATGCTCTAGGTGTGAGTGGGGTTAAATTGAGACAGCGGGATCGTGATCGTTGGGGATGGATGTATGGAATTATATTATCGGGGACGCGGATTTTGAGTGACGCGAACGGTCTACGTGGGGATAGCGTCGTCTGGGGGAACGCGTCGGGTCAGGGACTGAATATGGTGCCGGATTGTCGCTTTTGAGTAGTGATGGATAATTGTACACGTCGTTGTTCATTTACTTCCTTTTTCTTATTTCATTTTGTTTAATAAATGCCCGCGAGTTTTAACGTAGTAGTCGGTGTTTTATTTTGAAAGCCCTCACCCAGGAAACTCGCATTTGCCTCTAGCCCATCCCCTCTCCGGCTAGAGACGAGCTAGACCAAAATATTCGGTTTTTTTGTGTTTTTCAGTAATCGAGGAAAACCACCTCGTAACAGGTTATTCATCTTTGCAATTGTCTAATTTCGTAGAATAATATACGATTATATTAATCAGTTCTTTCCACAATCATTGAGCATGCTGTAAATTATAAGGACTATCTTTAGTTCACTAGATTAACAAAAATTTCTTCATATTTAACGTATGATAAATTTCTATTTCAGCGATGTTACAGAATAAGTTAATAAAAAAAAGTTTCATCTTCATATTCATGAATAGGCAATTCCAGATGTTGGAATTTCAGCTAAAGGAAAGTTCTTATGTCTGTTATAATTTGATCATCTACGTTTTCCATTCATCTAAAAATTTTAAATCTTGAAACGCAATATCCTAGGCCCGTTTACGTACGCAAAAAGTAACCAACTGCAGGCCGTCAACGCGTAGTCAGTGTTCGTAACTTTTATTCTTCGTTCCTTTTCTAGCGCTCAATCGAACATAAGTCTGTCCTTCTTTAGCACTGCCGAGTTACGAACACTGCGCATAGTGGAAACTGCGCGTATGCAGTGCTCTTGGGGCTGTTGGGTCGAACGTATATTTTAGCTCGGCGGGCTAAAATCACGCAAAGAGATAATCATCTAATGGCGTTTTCGAGTGGAGTTTTCGAAGCGTTTTTCCATGTGTTAGAAAGAGACAGAAGTGCTCTGTAACACTGCGCGGCAAATTTCAACTTTTGGAAGTAGGAAGAGGTCTCATTATGAAAATTCGATAGTACATGCCCCACTAAATATAAGCCTAGGAGGATATTCAAAGTTAGCTCTTGTTTACGAGTAATAAATTATTTAAATTTTTATAAATCACGTTCTCTATTTCAGTCAATTTTCACTCGATTATAATTCACACATTATAATGGAAGGCAATACATTATTCTCAGGGCATTTCTTCAAGGTCTAAGGTGTAACATGATGTAGATTAACACCCAGGACTTTTAACTGTAAACAACAAGTATTTACACGAGACCGGAAAATTTCTTCTTGATGTTTTCCTGAAGCGCGTAATCGACACGGTATTGAGGGAAACTATACTTAAATTTCAAAGCTTCCCTTGACAGTCTAGCGTGTAATTCGATGTTGATTAACATCTAGGATTTTCAACTCTAGAAGATGATATTTGCTGAAAAGGTCATGATTTTTTCTTTACGTTTTCTCTGAGCGCGTAATTGACACAGTATTTCAGAAGGTGATACTTCAATCTCGGAGCATTCTCTTACGATCTAGCATGTTATTCGATTGAAATTAACACCCCGGATTTTCAACACTTAAAAAAAAGTTATTTGCACAGGACCAGATGATTTGTTCTTCATGTTCTCTTTAAGCGCGTAATCTAAACGTTTTAATGGAAGGCTATACATTATTTTTAGTTATTTTTTTCTAGGTCTAAGGTGGAACAAGATGTAGATAATCAACCCGGATTTTTAACTAAATGACGGGTAATTACACGAGACTGGATGATTTCTTTTTCATGTTTTCCTGCAGCGCGTAATCGACACGGTATTGAGGAAAGCGATACCTAAATCCCAAAGCTTCCCTTTACTGCGTGGCGTGTAAATCGATGTCGATTAAGACCCCGGATTTTCAACTGTAGAAAATGATACTTGCTGAAGGGGTCATGATTTTTTCTTTACGTTTTCGATGAGAGCGTAATCGACACAGTATTCCAGAAGACGATACATCAATCTAGGAGCTTTCCTATACGTTCTAGCGCGTTACTCGATTTAAAATAACACCACGGAATACTAACCCTTTGAAAAAAGGTATTCGTGGAAGACCAGATGATCTTCCCTTAATGTTTTCTTCGAGCGCGTATTCGTAACGAAATTTCAAAGAGTGATACGTCAATCTCGAAGCCTTAGTTTACGGTCTATCGTGTTACTCGATTTTAATTAACACCCCGGATTTTCAACTCTAAAAAGAAGTTATTTGCATAGGACCAGATGATTTTTTCTTTATGTTCTCTTTGAGCGCGTAATCGACACATTGTAATGGAAGGCTATACAGTATTCTCAAGGCTTTTTTTCTAGGTCCAAGGTGTAACATGATGTAGATAAGCAACCCGGATTTTTAACTGTAAATAACAGGTATTTACACTTCACCGGATGATTTCTTCTTGATGTTTTCCTGAAGCGCGTAATCGACACGGTGTTGAGGAAAGCGATACTTAAATCTCAAAGCTTCCCTTTACTGTGTAGCGTCTAACACGATGTCGACTAATACCCCGGATTTTCAACTGTAGAAAATAATATTTGCTGAAGAGGTAATGATTTTTTCTTTATGTTTTCTATGAGCGCGTAATCGACATAGTTTCCCAGAAGGCGATACTTCAATCTCGGAGCTTTCACTCACGGTCTATCGTGTTACTCGATTAAAATAAACACCCCGGATTTTCAACTCAAAAAAAGTTATTTGTATATGACCATAATATTTTTTCTTAATGTTCTCTTTGAGCGCGCAATCGAAACATTATAATGGAGGGCTATACATTATTCTCACGGCTTTTTTTCTAGGTCGAAGGTGTGACATGATGTAGATAATCAACCCGGATTTTGAACTCTAGAAAATGATATTTGCTGAAGAGTTCATGATTTTTTCTTTACGTTTTCTATAAGCGCGTAATCGACACAGTATTCCAGAAGGTGATACTTCTATCTAGGAGCTTTGCGATACGGTCTAGCGCGTTACTCGATTTAAAATAACACCCCGGATTTCCAACCATTTAAAAAAAGCTATTCGCACAAGACCAGATGATTTTCCGTTTATGTTTTCTTCGAGTGCGTAATCGTAACAGAATTTTGAAGAGAAAGACCTCAATCCCGGAGCGTTCCCTTACGATCTCGCATGTTACTTGGTTTAAATAAACATCCCGGATTTTCTACTCTAAAAAAAAAAATTTGCAGAGGACCAGATGATTTTTTTTTTATGTTCTCTTTGAGCGCGTATCGACACATTGTAATGGAAGGCTATACAGTATTCTCAGGGCTTTTTTTCTAGGTCTAAGGTGTAACATAATGTAGATAAGCAACCCGGATTTCTAACTGTAAATAACAGGTATTTACACTTCACCGGATGATTTCTTCTTGATGTTTTCCTGAAGCGCGTAATCGACACGATATTGAGGAAAGCGATACTTAAATCGCAAACATTCCCTTTACAGTATAGCATGTAACTTGATGACGAATAACACCCCGGATTATCAACTCTAGTAAATGATATTTGCTGAAGAGGTCATGATTTTTTCTTTACATTTTCTCCGAGCGCGTAATGGACACAGTATTCCAAAAGGCGATACTTGAATCTCGGAGCTTTCCCTCACGATCTAGCAGGTTACTCGATATAAAATAATACCACGGATATTAAACTCGAAAAAAAAATTTTTTATATAGGACCAGATAATTTTTTTCTTCATGTTTTCTTTGAACGAGTAATCGAAACGTTATCATGGAAAGCTACACATTATTCTTAGGGCTTTTTTTTAGGTCTAAGGTGTAACATGATATAGATAATCAACCCGGATTTTTAACTGTAAATGACGGGTAAGTACACGAGTCTAGATGATTTCTTCTTCACGTTTTCCTGAAGCGCGTAATCGACACGGTATTGAAGAACGCTTTACTTATATCTCAAAGCTTCCCTCTACTGTGTATCGTGCAACTCGATGTCGATTAATACCCCGGATTTTCAACTCTAAAAAATAATATTTGCTCATAAGGTCATGATTTTTTCTTTACGTTTTCTATGAGCGTGTAATCAACACAGTATTCCAGAAGGCGATACTTCAATCCAGGAGCTTTGCCATACAGTCTAGCGCGTTACTCGATTCAAATTACCACCCCGGATTTCCAGCCCTTTAAAATAAGCTATTCGCACAAGACCAGATGATCTTCCCTTTATGTTTTTTCAGAGCGCGTAATCGTAACAAAATTTTAAACAGCGATAATTCAGTCTCGGAGCCTTCGTTTACGGTCTAGCGTGTTACTCGATTTAAATAACCGCCCCGGATTTCCAAACCTGAAAAAAAGTTATTCGCACAAGACCAGATGATTTTTCTCTTATGTTTTCTTCGAGCGCGTAATCGTGAGAGAATTCAGAAGAAAAATAGTTAATTTTCGGAGCGTTCCCTCACGATCTAGCATGTCACTCAATTTAAATTAAGACCCCGGATTTTCAACTCTAAAAAAAAATTATTTGCACAGAACCAGATTATTTTTTCGATATGTTCTCTTTTAGCGCGTAATCGACACATTATAATGGCAGGCTATACATTATTTTTAGGGCTTTTCTTCAAGGTATTAGGTGTAACATGTTGTAGATTAACACCCCGGATTTTTAATTGTAAATAACAGCTATTTACATTAGACCGGATTATTTTTCCTTCATGTTTTCCTGAAGCGCGTAATTGACATGGTATTGAGAAGAGCGATACTTAAATCTGAAAGCTTCCCTTCACTGTCTACCGTGTAACTCGATGTCGATTAACAGACCAGATTTTCAACTGTAGAAAATGATATTTGCTGACGATGTCACGATTTTTTCTTTACGTTTTCTCTGAGCGCGTAATTGACACAGTATTTGAGAAGGCATTACTTTAATCTCGGAGGTTTCCCTCACTATCTAGCATGTTACTCGATTTCAATTAGCAACCTGGATTTTCAACTCTTAAAAAAAGTTATTTGCACAGGACCAGATGATTCTTTCTGTTTGTTCTCTTTGAGCGCGTAATCGAGACATTACAATGGAAGGCGATACATTATTCTTACGGCTCTTTTGCTAGGTCTAAGGTGGAACATAATGTAAATCAACACCCTGGATTTTTAACTGTAAATAACAGCCATTTTCACGAGACCGGATGATTTGTTCTTGATTTTTTCCTGAAGCGCGTAATCGACACGGTATTGAGGGAACCGATACTTAAATCTCAAAGCTTCCCTTCACAGCCTAGCGTGTGACTCAATGTTGATTAACACCCCGGATTTTGAACTCCAAAAAAAAAGGTATTTACACCGTACCGGATGATTATTTCTTTATGTTTTCTTTGAGCGCGTAATCGACGGATAATTATGGAAGGCAATACTTCAATCTCGAAGGTTTCCCTTACGGTATAGCGTGTTACTCGATTAAAATTAACACCCCGAATTTAAACTCAAAAAAAGTTATTTGCACAGGACCAGATGATTTTTCTTCATGTTCTCTTTGAGGGCGTAATCGACACATAATAACGGAAGGCTATATATTACTCTCAGGGCTTTTGTTCTAGGTCTAAGGTGTAACATGATGAATCTAATCTACCCGGATTTATAACTGTTAGTAACGGGTATTTACACGAGACCGGATGATTTCTTCTTGATGTTTTCCTGAAGCGCGTAATCGACACGGTATTGAGGTAAGCGATACTAGAAGATAGGCTATACGAGTTCGGCCTCACCCCACTCCTCTACATCCCACGCGACCTCCCGCGCGCCGCTCATTCGCCTCACCCCTGCCAGAGCTCGGCCTCCCCTCACTCCATCACCCACCTCCATCCACTCCCACCCTCTTTTTGCAGTTTTCACGAATTTCGCGGTTTTTTCGATTTGTCGCGATTTTTCCGCTTTTTTTCGATTTTCCGCGGTTTTTTTCGATTTTCCGCGGTTTATTCGATTTTCCGCGATTTTTCACGATTTTTTCGATTATTTTGATTTTTCTCGGTTTTTTCACTTTTTCGCGGTTTTCCCGAATTTTCATGTTCTTTTTCATTGTAAAAATTTTTTTGATTAAAAGAAATTTAATAGGGTTTTTCGCGATGTTTCAGATTTTTCGTATTTTTTGTATTTTTAAACAATAGGCATTGAGATAGTTATGAGGGATTTGCATGAGCAGTAGTAAACGCGTCTATGCGCGTTTATTTGTGTTAACTTATAAAAAAGTTAGAAGTGCGTTTTTGTGTCAAGCGAGGAATGTGGCCCTGCCGACCTTCGGATGGGGACCAGTTACGCGCGCGGTACTGTGATGATCTGAAAACAATATTAATAATTCCTTCTTTTTCCTTTCCGATTTTTTTCCAGAATTCCTAGACCTTTTTTTCCTCACGTACAATTACGTGAAATCATGTGAGATGATGAAATCACTACGTGAAATTGCGCGCTGGCCTCGAGCGGCTGATATCTGCCGATATCATCGATACACATCGATCGTATCGGTCGGGCGGACAAACGGCCGCGCGCGATGCGATCACTCAACCTCCCTTGACGCGTCGAAACTCAAACAGGATAGTGACGACCTTCCACCGAATTATTTTCTGATTCAATGAACCCCTATTTTTTAATAGATCGAAAGTGGGTATATAAGCCCACGATTTTCTCGAATTAGGGCAGTTCTACCTGAACTCGCAACCGCTCTCAAACCGAGCTAATTTTCCGCTGTTCGCAGCCAAAAAACCGCTCTTAAAACGAGCCAATTTTCCGCTGTTCACAGCCAAAAACCGCTCTTAAAACGAGCTAATTTTCCGCTGTTCGCAGCCAAAAATCGCTCTCAAAATGAGCCAATTCTCCGCTGTTCACAGCTAAAAGACCGCTCTCAAAACGAGCCAATTTTCTGCTGTTCGCAGTCAAAAAACTGTTCTCAAAACGAGCCAATTCTCCACTGTTCACAGCCAAAAACCGCTCTCAAAACGAGCCAATTTTCTGCTGTTCACAGCCAAAAATCCGCTTTCAAAACGAGCCAATTCTTCACTTTTTACAGCCAAAAACCGCTCTCAAAACGAGCCAATTTTCCGCTGTTCGCAGCCAAAGTAACAACGAGTAAGTTTTTTATTTCTTTGACAAATGAGATATAAAGGAAATATATCTAAATATATAAATATAAATATATATATTTAGATATTATTTTAACATTCTCGATTGGTCATCCACATTCTGTTGCTATTTAGAGTTCATTTTTATTTTACTGTCACGGTTTTTTTCCTTTTTTTTTTTCTTAAGTGCACCCTAAGGCTTTGGCTCTCATAGAGGAGTGCGCGAGGTTGGCCAAACGAAAGGGCCTGAGGAGGAATGGGCACGAAAGCGCCTTCACAGCCAAGGGTTTGGGGTGGCTGTGGGTGAAGCTGCAGTGGACCCGAGGACGGTTCGCCCTTCGTCCATATCACCCACACATGGACCCAGACGACGTAGTAAATTGGTACGTCTCGTCTACATACGGCGTGCCAATTTACACATATCCCAAGGAAATCAGGATACGGTGTGAGGCTTGTGGTCACCAGAGCCACAATACTCACACCCCTCGTCTGGTCGAAACGTCGGTGAACCCTCGACGGGACCCTCCTGACTACCCTCACCCTCGAGAGCGACCGACACTCCGGCCCCCTGCGCGGACTTCCTGTTTGCCCGCCTGGGCATACCATCCTCCGCCCCCGCCTTCTCTTTCCGGAACTGATATTCCTTTGCCCGCCCCTCCTCCGGCCGATAACGACATTCCGTACTCACCACTGTCCGACACTTTCCCCCCTGACTCACCCGACCCCCAAATCCTACCTTCTCCATCTCCCACCTCCTCGGAGTATTCTGACTCCGAGGAAAGGGCCCCTACCTTCCATCCCACCTCCGATACCAGCCGCCCTAATCATACCCCACCCCCCTCCAATAGATTTTACTCCGGCTCTCCCTGAGCCATATGTTCCGCTTCCAATTAACCCGATCACCTCCCCTCCCCCTTACACCCCGTCTAGTACCAGGAGACGGGGACCTCGTAAACTCAGAATCAGGCGATATCGGACAGACATTGTGAATTAATCGACACTTGGGTTTAGGAGTCGTTTTGTATAGTCGCCAACTATTTTATATGAAATAGGAATTTTATGTAATCATTAGATAT
>JAPYZL010028639.1:0-17494 GCA_030522825.1 Platygaster orseoliae | reverse complement strand
ATAAAATATATGCTCTGCTAATGCCGCCCGAAGTTCGCGGAAACCCGCACTTGCGGAAAATAAAAAAAAAATACCAGGGCCATTGTTGCGTCAATCAGCCAGGTATTTGTCCTCCCCTCAATTACATATTCCTTGCAGTCGTTGAATAAAGTATTATGTGCGACTAGTTGGAGAAGGAGAACATTACACGAGCGTGGAATGTTCTCCTTCTCCAACTAGTCGCACAATATACTATTACATCACACTTAATGAATACGAAACTCACTGTGATCGATGCCATTGTAAATTAAATTTTTTGTTGTTGAATCGACGTGGTCAACAAGCGATGTTTCACTGTGAACAGAAAAATTATTATACATTTATTATATTATATTCTATTACATTATTATATTATATTACAATATATAATATTACATTATTATACAGTGAACAATTAACATAGAACTGATATTATTTCATCAAATTGCTTTTACCCCTGAATCGTGATAATTTTTTATTCAACAACTTCTCAAAATATTTTGTGTTTCATCGATGTGTGAGTGAAATAAATCTTTATTTTGAAACACGACAAGAACTGAATTAATTTCATATTGTTAATTAATAAATCGTTCGTTACTGACATTCGATTGAAGACTAAACAAAGTGAAGGAGGATGAAATTCCTAGAATTTTTTTAATTTTTCATTCGAAAATATCCTAAAGAAAATTTCTGCTTCTCCATTATCTGAGTGAAAAATATCCATTATTTGAAAACACGATGAGAAGTTAAATATTTTGGTATTCTGAAAAATTTCCCCAATTTTCGATACACGATTAGAAGTTCAGGAACAAATTTAAAAGTCAAGGACGATGAGAGAGAAAGCATTTGAGTCGCATGCATTGACAAAAAATTGGGAATTTTCACGAGAAACCGACGTTCAGTGGAAATTCTCATGCGCCACCATATGCACCGCGTACTAAAAAGTGAATCGCTTAGTGCGCGGTGCACAAGAATTTCGAAATGGTGATTCGAAAAAACATTTTTTGAATAAAAATCATGAAGGTGAAAATAATGAACGTAATGAATTCAGTAGAATTCAGTAAGAATTACTCACCAGTTAAAGATTGACAGGAAATGGGCGCGTGCACTTAACGATTAGCTCGTGGGGCGAAGCAAAGGTGTCATTGAAAAATATAGGATTTCGACGCGATATATATACTGTTTCCCGGTCCTGTACACGTATAAAATAGAAAAAGTGTTATCAACCTTTTTCAACATGAAGCAAGTCAGTATTATTTCCTTTGATGAAAAAGTAAATTGGGGGGGATCAAAGTGACACAGTCTGGATTTTACCTCGGATGAGCTATTCTTGGTAAAATCGTTTTTAAGTATCCAATATAATATCAGTATTGAGAAATCATCATTTTACAATACTAAAATAATCAAAGCTTCATGCTCATTTCCTGTTGACGAGATTTTTTTTGGCTTTGTCACCGATGAATAAGACATGTAATTCCCAGTTCAATATAATATTTCACAAGAAATAGTTATTTAGAAATACGATAATGTTTAACTTCTTATCGTCATTTTCGAATACGTGAATTTTTTACTCAGTCTTTGATGAGTCAGAATATTTTTTTAAAATTATAGGTGAAAAAATTGATTTAATTGGAAAAGTACAATTTTACATTTTATTCTTCATGTTAATCAATTTGATTTACCAGGTTTTCAAATCTCTGAGATTTTGATTTTTGCTATAATTTTAGTTTTTATCATTATTATGAAACCTTCAGTTTTTACAAAATTTACAACATTTTCTGATTTTACTGTGAGTGAACCGAAATTCCCGAATCATAGAGAAAAGGTTTAAAATTCTGTGAATACTGAGGATTTTAACTACAGTATTGGAAAAAGTAAAAGAAAATTCAAAACTAAGTGACTTGAAAATCACGTAAATCTAATTCAATTACATCAAAATGAAAATAGAAATACGAACAATAGTATTTTTTTATTTTACTACCTTTACACCTGAATCGTAATATTTTGTCATTTTACAATTTCTTAAAATATTTTGGGCCCCATCGAAGTCTAAGTGAAAAAAAAAAACTTTATTCGAAAACACGATAAGAACTAAAATATTTTCCGATTCTTGAATCATTTTATTGTTTCTGATAATGAAAAGGAACTCAGAAATAAATTGAAAAGTCAAAAAAGATGAATTTCACGGAAATTTTGCTCGTATTTTTTTAATAAATAATTGTGATTTGAATTGATAATAAGAACTAAATTGAAATTCCTGGAATTTTACACATTTTTCGACATTATTTTTATATATTTGTTATGTTTTTGTAATATTTTCAAATATTCAATATCTAAGTATTTTCGTTGACTTACATTTTTCGTAATTCTTCAAACGATTTTTCAAATTTTTTTATCTTAAAATGCAAAATGATCAGAGTTTTATTTATGTCAGTATAATTTAAAATGCTCAATTTTGTTCAACTTTGAGAAACTCGAAAAAACCATTTTTATATCCTGTGAATTTCAGTAAGTTCATCTTTGATCATTTTTATTTTTATTTCCCAGATCTTTTTTGCAATTAATTATATAAACAATCGTTATTTGAAATAATGATAAGAACTAAAATATTCTCATATTTTCAAATAGTGATTCATATTCGTTACTGATATTCGTATAAAAATCAAGCAATAAATAGAAAATTCAGGAACGAAAAATATGTTAAACATTCACACATTGTTCGACATTATTCTTTGAACTTAAAATAATATTTCTAAATATTTGATTTCTATGTTTTCTCAAAGAATTCTAGTTTTATTTATTCTTCAAACGATTATCAATATTTTTTTATTTACATACGCAAAAGGATCAAAGTTTTTTTACAAGTGAGTACAAATGAAAATTCTCAATTTTGTTTCACTTTAAAGAGCTCAAAAAAAAAAAATGTTTTTTTTTCCATTTTAATAACAGTAAGTTCATCTTTGATCCTTTTCTCGTTAACTTTCATTCGGAAAACGAATGAAAATTATACCTGAAAATGTTCATCAAATAAAACTTGCACCGATTTTACTAGCGCATGAAATTAACTAGTACAATCGATGAATAAAAATGAAAAAAGAATTGATTTCCGAGAATACTTTTGGGTAACATTTATATTTTTGTACATTTATTACACAGAATTAAACTGAGATATCCATGAAAAAAAAAAAAAAAAATTGAAAAATAAATCGAAACCGAAAACAAGTCGGATTTTTTTATATTTCTGATAGAGAACTTTTGCTGAGTAAGATGATTGAGAAACGATTGATATTTTCTATTTTAAGCTCAAAGTTGTGTTATTTGATGATGGTACTTAAAAAGTCGTCGATTTAGTCGCGTGCAAGTACGTTACATTCTCGTTGTAACAATGCTTCAAAATTTCATCATATTTTCATAAAATTCATGTTTCTTTCATTCTTTTGAATGTATAGAAAATATATAAACAAATAATTATGATTGTACTACGAAATTCATATAGAGGATGTTCAAAAATTTGCAGGTCACTCAAAAACAAATAATACCTCATAAAAACCAAAATTAATAAAGTCAAACTCAGAATGAAAAAGATGTTCAAGTTTAAAATTTAACTATTAACCGAAATTCACCATACTTTTCTGAATATTTTTCTGAATCAAAAAGCTCCTTTGCAATTTTTCACAACATTCCAAATCATAGTAGAGGCTTTAAAATTGAAAATTCAACGATTGTGATTGGTTGAAACTTTCAACTGGAATACCTTTTTTGATTTTGATTTTTGTAAAGAGTGGCGAAGGACTTTCCGACTTAGAAAACTATGCAGAAAATTTAAGTTATATAATTTAATTTCAGAAAATTCAAAAATGCCCGAAAATCCAAAATGACTGAAAGAATTGATTCTTTTTTCTACATATTCCACCTTCTACTTTTCCATCTCTCTGTTTTTTACTATTCAAAAAATTGATAAACTCGTGATGGAAGCTCAAAAATTTATGATTCCGTTTCACAACGTTAATTTAACAGTTAGAGTTTGACGAATTTTTTGTTTGTTCCACGATTAAATTATAAACAAAATACTGACGTTTAAATTTGCAAGAAACTACCACCCACTTAATTCAAAAGAGCTCAAAAACCAAAATAAAAATATCAAGTTATCCTTTTTTTACATATTTCCTCTTGTAAAATTCCATCTTTCTGTGTTTTACCATTTAAAAATCAAAGAATTCATGATTAAAGCTTCAAAATTCAATTTTTAATTCCTCTCAATTCAATCCTTAAAGAATGACATGTTTGGAAATCCAAAACTTGGAAGTTATTTGGATTTTTGTAACATTTAAATTTTATCTATTTGATTTAAAACGTTTCATTGTATTCTGCGTTGTTCAAACAGTTTACGATCGTTTTTTGCAAAAAAACCCGTAAAAGCCTCGAAAGTTACAATTTCGCTTATTGCCTATTGATAATCAACTTTACTTAAAAAAATCAAAATAAAAACTGAAGAAATTTTAGAAATAATAGAATGTAACGAAATTTTAAAACATCCGAAACGAAAATGTTAAGAATTTCTGACATCTGCAAGAATTTAGAAATTAATGATACTCTAGAAATCCTAATACAGTTTTTAATTCTTGAAAACTTGAAGTTTGAAAATATAGAAGATATCGCGAAAATTTCGAAGAATTGTTGCAAATTCAATAATTTTCGAAATTTTTCAGATATCTTAAATTAAAATTTAAAATACATTGAAATAGTGTGTAATTTTTAACGACTTCCAAAATTTAAAAAATTTCTGAAAGAATAAAATTTTGAAAAATTCAAGAACTTGAAAATCATTTGGATTTTAACATTTCCAGTAATCTAACTTTTGATAAATTCAGCGGAAGTTCCCTAATCTCCAGACAATTTTTTAGCATTCTATTATTGCAAAATTTTACAAAATCGCCGATGTCAAATAATTATACGATAATCCCGGGATTTACAGTCAAGTTATTAGACTCTACTATTGAAACATTTTACGACATAGCTTATATGAAATAATTGTACGATAACCCTGGGAATTCAAGGAAACTTGTTTGATTCTACTATTGAAAAATTTTACGAAATTGCTGATATCAAATAATTATTCGTCATTTCTGGGATTTCCAATCATTTTTGTATTTTTTGCTGCTGAAAATTTAGTGATATGCAGTTACTCATCAAACATGATAGGGAAAAATCATGACGAAATTTCAAGGAACTTGCAACATTTTTTTAGAAACAATAATTGCATGTCTATTTAATGCAGACAGTTAAAACATCGTCTATTTGATAATTTATGCATGGAAATTGAAAGTATTGAATCTTATTCCAATAAATAAATAAAAGATGTCTCGAAAAAATAGTTGTGAAATTTACTGCGATTGCAACTCTATCAAAAGTTTTTCGAAAAACGTAGCTGCAATCGTAAGCATTCATTACAAGAAACAGGGTATAAAAGATGAGTTGAAAACCGTTGAGTAGTTAGAATTATTTTCCACCAATTTTTGAAATTCAGCTCACGGATCTAAGATTTAAAAATTTTTTGAATTTTTGTGGAGTTCTAAGTTCTACAACTTTTGCAGTCCATAGATGCGACTTTTTTGAGTGTTTGATTTCATGGAATTTGAAAATGATGTTTTTCTAGTCACTGTGTTTCGGATTTGTTTTTTTACTGTCTCATACTTTAGATTTTTTTCATATGTCAGTGCTTTAGGAATGGAGATTCTCAAAATTTTCATTATTTTCAGAGAAGGTACATTTTGAGAAGTTTCTGTATATTATATCAAGAATTTTGTAATTTTGAGAATTTCTCTGAATACGTCTAAAATTTTAGGCTCTTGGTTTGAAAATTTTGAAGTATTTGAGAGAATGGATTAATTATTTGAAAACAATATCTCTAATATCATCAAATCTTGCCATATCTTTGCTTTTTTATATTTCTTCGACGTTTGAATTGTCGAAATCTTTTTTGATATTTTCTTCAATTTTTATGTATAAATTATTAGAATTCGCTGCATTCCAGGGTCCAAAAGTTTTAAAATTTCAGATATTTCGTAGATGAAAATTTTCCTTGATTGTTTATTGGCTTTAAATGACTTTCCAAAAATTTATTTGTGCTTACGTTATGGAAGCTGATTCCGTTGAAAAAAATTTCCGAAATCAGGTTAGTTGAGAATTTTGTGTAATCTAGTTAGAAATTCAAAATTTTTTTCAAATTGGAGAATTTGGATAAAACTATCAGTCACACAAATTTTTCATGAAAACTTGATTAAATACTTTTTTGATAATTTTCGCTTATTTTCATAATTCACGTTGAAATAGAAACGTATTAAATTGTATTATAAATATCAGAAAAATCTAGAATAAAAAAATTTAGACAATCTATAAACCTGAAATATTCTTGAAAATTCAAAAGTTTCTCGCTTCCAAAAGACACACTGAAAAAAAAAAAAACCCTGTCGATTAGTACTATAAATATTGGGAAAATTACTAGATTTGAATAATATCTACAACATTATTTATATTTTTGGTAAATTATAGCTATAAAAAACTGAAAGTTGGGAAGAAAATTTCGTTCAATAAAAAAATCATAGGAAGTTATGAAGGTTTTAAATAATTTAACAATATCCTATAAATCTATAGAATTTCAAAAAATGTAGATCAATTTAGTAAAATGCGGAAATTTTTCCAAATTCTGTCAAACTACAGAAACTGTGTTGAGGTCTTTGAATTTGCAAAAAATAAAAAAGTGTTTTTCCGTATAAAGATTTTCGATAACTTGAGAGATTTCGAAAAATTTTATAAAATATCAGAAATTGTTTTTAAATTCTGTCAATTGTGCGAAATTCCGAATCTTAAAACAATTCTAGAAATAAAATAAAATAGGAAAGGAAAAATCTAGAATTTCATACATTTCAAAAATGTATAAATCGGAAATATTTTGAACAATTCAAAATTTTCTCGGTTTCAAAAGATACAATCAGAATAAAACCTGGAAATTGTACTAAAAATATTGGAGAAATTACTATATTCTAGGAAAATGTACAGTATTATTTTAGTTATCCATATGTTTAAGTACATCTAACCATTTTTTACATTATCAAATAAAAATCTTCAATATAGGATATGGGAAACAAGTTGACATGCTCCTGATTTCCATATTTCATCATAAGTATGACCATACGTCGATGAGTTCTACTAGAAACTACTACACCTACTATAATGATGAAAAGAGTTTTTTAAAAAATCTCTTGCAAATATAGAAAATATTAAAAATCTTTGAAACACTTTGATTCCTAGAGCATCGAATAGTGATGGAGTAACCATGAAATAAAATGTTGTAATAGTGCAATTTTATATTCTATCAAAAATACTTCAAGTTGTATGAACCATGAAGAAATATGAGGATTTCCTCAAAGTGTAAGAAACGGACGAAAATTTTCGAAATCGAAAAAATTGAGTTTCATGCGTATACGAACAATTTTAGATTCTGAAATGCAAAATTCATTTAATTTTACAACCATGATATTCGTTAAATTGAAACGAGGTAGTCAAAATTTCAAAACCATGAAATCCAAAAAGAAATATGTTTCTCCAGTATTTGAAAAAATTTCTGAAATTTCCGTATTTCATGCAACTCATTCAATTTTGTCGTGTTTTTTAGTATTTTTAAAGACTTCTCAGAATACTATTACTTGATTTACACATTTTCGAAGTAGAATAATTAAGTATGGGAATTCACAACGAGTTTGAGTTTTTACTCGTTATAATTTTTCGAAATTCGATTTTTGCGACATTGCCAGTCTTTTTGAAGATGTCTGGGAAAATCAGCTCTACGTAGATTTAGAATATCTTACAAATTTCTGAAATTTTCCTACTTTTCAGAGCGTTTCAAAAACTATGCAGCGTTTTATAGAATTCTTCAAGTTTTTTACTATATTTTTCTCGATTTTGGTATATATTTTTTCAGAATTCTATGGCCTGAAATTCCAATTTAAATGAATCGAACTTATTTGTTAAGAACTTCTTAAAAAGAAAATGTCATTCATGTGATTCTTATACTTTCAATATTTCTTTAGTTTGTTCATAATTTGAAAAAATTTTTGGTATTATTATAAGTATTTGTCTTAGTTTCTAAAGATCCATGCTCTTGTCTTTGAAGTTTCTAAGATTTTCTACATTTTCGAGAATCATAGTTGTATTTTTATTACTTATTGATTCTAGGCAATGTCTCGAATTTTATTTTTCTTCGTTATCCTAGCTTAACATTTGAAATTATAATTTTTCTGAAACCTCGATCTCTGTTATTTCCAAGTTACTAAAATTATTAACATTTATTAACTTCTAGAAAATCATGTGTTACGCTCTCTAGATTTCAGTAGTAAATTTTTCATAATATGAAAAATTCGAGCCTCGAAACCGAATTCAGCTGATAAGGTTCGGCGTCTTGCCGCCAGGTGCTCCGCGGCAGTACGCTTCTCGCATTCGTATAGTAGTCTGGACTGCACTTGAGGATCGCGTCAGCAGCGTAGAATTTGTCTGCATTCATTAGATGGTACCGAACTATTGTTGATACTGTGCGAAATGAAACAAAAAATTCAAAACATCGTTGTGCATCCCATTAACCTGATTTTCCGGTATCTGCAAAACCGATCTCGAGTTTCAGTGTGGATTTATGATAACATTAATCTCCGGATCGATGGACACATCGTCGGCTTCGACGAATACATGAATCTGGTGCTCGACGACGCAGAGGAAGTCTACTTGAAAAGCGATTCCAGGAAATCGGTCGGACGCATCATGCTCAAGGGGGACAATATCACATTAATTCAAAATAAGAATTCGACAGTGAATTAAGACAACTTACAGCTACAGAGACTTTGAGAGTATAAGAGGATGTTTGTCGTGGAATACATGTAATACGCAAGCAGTGAATGTGATTTTTCAATAAACTTTGGAAACGCATTTTTTTGTCATTATTTTTTTAGTCAGTGTTGCCAGATCGGTTTTTTGAGGTGAAAATATATAGCGTGATTTGTTGGTGATAAATTTTAGTTTGTTTCGAAAATTGGAATTTAAAAAAACTTTCTTTTGTTAAATTTGCAGGAATTTTAGAATTTTAACAAGTAATTTTTCTATTATGCTCAAAGAGAGATTAATTAATTAGTTATTTGATTGCTCATAGCAATAATAATTTATGTGTAATCATTATTTCAATAATGTTGTTTATTAATTATATGTTTTGTTTACGCGTTTGAATTATAAACTTTCAAATGCATTAATAAATAATGACACAACGAAATCGGCAAAACAATACTTTTATTTTTAAATAATAAAATTCTTTTTTAAAATACTACAAGGTTGCATTTATTGATGCAGAAAATTGAGTTGATTTTAAAAGAACAAATTTGTAAAATAAAAATGAAGAAATCATTATTACAGTATTTCGGAAAAGAATCATTTTATTTATTAACATTTACGGCGAATAGCATTTTGCTTTGAATTTACACAAAATTTTCGACCTACTTTCATTTTGAGACATTAAAAATATACATAAAAATATTTTTGCTTTTTTCCGAAATTCACAGCAATTTTAGATCTTTACATTGTAATTTTTACTATGTAGAAAAAAAGGGAATCACTTTGTTTTTTGATAGCTTAATATTTATTATAAATCTTTTTTTGTTGATATTCGCCTGTAACATAATAATTTATGTATCCATATTATTGTAAACATATTGCGAATTGATCATACTTTTTGTTCCTGCATTTGAGTTATAAGATTTAAAAAATGATGTCAAAAGATTGGATCAATGAAATTTCTGTTTTGATTTTTGAATAACAACATTTATACAAACATATTGGCTTTATATTTTTTATTGCGGCATTTTGACGATAAGTTTTAAGATATTTCGAAAAATTATTAACATGATTTCCCTACTTCCTTTATTGTAAATGTAATTATGTGTAAAATTGAAAAAACTCACTGTTGCGGAAAAAAGGTTAAATGTAGAAAACTTTTTAATATCATAGTTTAAAAATGTATATGAATGAGTATAAATATAAAGAAAATTGTAACTGCATCATATTTTTTATTATAGCATTCGAATTATAAGAATTGAAAAATAAAATGAAATTGAAAAATTATGATGATGCGATAAATTTTTTTTTGTTTTTTAAAAACAATCATTCAGAAAATTGACGAAATATAATATTACTGAAATGATAAGTATTTGAATGCAATAGAGAATAAAACCGTTTTATATTTAATATCTAAGTTACCTATTTAGACAGTCAGTATATTTTGTGACTGAATTTTCAGATAGCTAACGAAATTTTGACAGATTCCCAAACATTTAATACATGTTCTACAGATGATAAAAACTATGCGAATTTCTGAAATCAATAATAAATTGAAAAAAAGATAAACAAGACTCCGAAATCTGTTCATTTTTTTAAAATTTGAAAAGTAATCCCAAAAAGTTTCTGGATTTATGGCAATTTTACAGAATTCATTTCGAAAATTGAAGATCATCTGGCATCACCGCTTCATGCTTTAACTTGTCTTCTCAAGTTTGATCTGCTTTGATTCTTCTGTTTAATCTGTTTTTGATTTTGAAATTTTATGTATATTGTATTTTGAGCTTCGTGTTCAAGATATATTTAGTTTCTCTCCATTCCTCAGACAGTATCAAGCAAGCATTGGTACTGGACGTAAAGGAAAGGAGTCTAATTTTCACTGCGTAACGAAGCACTGGCTGTGTTATATAAGTGTGTAATATTATGTTGCTTTATAGATTCTCATTTTCTTCTTTGAATTCGATGGAAGCTGTTGTACTTGATCTTTTTCCTCGATCCTTTTGGATATTAATTGACGCGATATTAAGTGAGTCGAAATCAATCTGTTTATTGTGAGAATGTGAGTCATTGTTACATTGTCGAAAATTCTGTTGTCATCAATATGATGTCATTAAGGAGTCATTGATGACAAAGAAGTAAGAGGTGGCTTCCATAAAACTATGGAAAAAATAAAAACTGTTAATTTAGAGTTCTTAACATACTTAAGAATGCAAAGTGCTAGTATGTAGAAATGTTATGTATCTTTTATGATTCAGTACAATTTCGCTAATTACAATGTCTTTCTTCTAATACATCATACAATACATGTAAGGTTAAGGCCTATTACTGACTATTAATTCATGCTTTTAAAGCATTGTAAAATGGTGTTCTGAGTGCACTGACAGAACTTGATTTGCTCAAAATTCGAGTATGTTGCACGTTTTACAACAACAGAAAAAGAAATAAAGAAAATAAATTACGAATATGTGAGGACGTCTGATAAGTTTTTCAGGAATGCTATCAAGCATTTAATCTAGTTTTACCTAAATTTGAAAACCGTATGATCTTTAATTATCAAAGTCAACATTGATTTCATATTAATCGAAAATGAAAAATGTTGAGATTCCATATCCGATGACAAAATTTCACCATCTTCTATTTTAGATTGCTTATTACAAAAGTAACTCTAAAAGTTACTGACTTACTTACTATAAAAGTTACAAACTTACACAAATGTTTCAAGTTTTTCTTCAATGTTCTATATTCTGCGGATGAATAAACTTTCATTAAAATCACCAATCGATTTTGCGGATGCTAAATTAAAGCAATTCTTTTGATCTGACGACTTCCAGATGCACGTACACAAATTTTTCAGACCAAGTGTATGAATCGATTCGAGAAACAGTTTAATTACGAAGACCAATAAACGGAACTTTGATTGGGTGTGGTACTTGGCAATCATTTACCCGCAAACGGAGAACGAAAGGACCCGAGTTTGTCGTCGTAGCTTAAAACAGACGTTTTCCCCGTTTCCAGTTCCACGAATTCTACTTTCCCGAAGATTTTGGCTTTGGAAACTAATAACCATAAAATTAGCATTCAGTCGAAAACCGTTTCAAAACGTCTGAATATTCGGAAAATAAATCCTTAAGTAACGTAATGGAAAATCCTTGTGAATGTTGCTTTTTAGCAATATTGCGCGAAGCACTGATGAAATTTCCAGCAGACAATGAATTTTGACGTGTGCAAAAAATGCGATCAATATGCATAGAGTGGAAACAGCGCACACTGTTAAAACACGCGAACGCAGTACTTGTACATCACGTAATCAAAGTTTCAAAATACAAACAGTCATTATTTTCTGTTGAGTATCATCACATTTTGCGAGATGAAGTGTTCATTTCTCGACATGAACTTTTTTCGCAATTAGTGTCTATCTTTTATTCGATTCTTTTGTCTGATGCAGACTTGTCGAGTTTTTTAAGCATTCGCAGTTTAAGTTTGTTTATTTCTTTTTTTTATGGATGCGTGTGTTCGTACACTGGGAAAAAAATCTCGTACTCTTTACTGAAAAATAAAGTAATGTGGAATGTAGTAATATAGTAATAAAAAAATGTAGGAATTATGATCATGTAGAGTAATTTTTCATATATTGTATCCTTAGAACTATTATTTACTAAAGTAAAAAATACAAGATGTTGAACATTTTTTACTATATGTCAACTTGTAATTATCATATTTGACGTTTTACTATACTGCATGGTAAAAATAAATATACTCATTGCTAAATATGCTACAGTACATGGAAAATCAAAATATTTTACGAATTTTTCTAATATTTTTCGTACAAATCACTAGGTTTTTTTCTCAGTCTCGTGGTATTACGAGGTCGTTTTGAAAATCCTGTCGATATGCTTGGTAATAACGGGTGCAAATTCGTTGGGTCGTTGAACGTCTTTTGCCATGGATGCAAACGATACACATTGATGATATCGAAAACGTTTTCGAGAATCATCTCGGCGTTCGCGTTCCAAGACGACTTTGCTTGTGTACAATTCAATGCTTCGCGTTTCTCGTGCTGATGTCGTTTTAAAATGTTTCCGAGCATAGATGCTAAGTACCTTTTCGCTGTTTTTTCTTGTTTCCGTGGCGGGAGGATTTTTTACGCGTTATACGTGACGTGAAGAAAAAAGATTAGCAAGGAATAAAGAGCATAAAGTATCGATATCACATCCATTTTTCAATATTTTCCTCATTATATTCGAAATAGTTTTTCCAGAAACGAAACTATGTTTTTTTGCCTTTCGATGCCGGAAACTTGGAGATAACAATATCTGCGTGCGCCGAAAAAATACGTTTTTTGCGCCACGCGATCGGCAATAAATAATAATAACTACTGGTGCATTTGATATAATAATATATTTTCAGCAGCTCGGATTATCCCGTATTTATTGATATTGCCTAACAGATAGGCATGGAAGAGAAGCGGCTGCGCCATCGAGATAAAGCGCTATCTCTGGCACTTTCACCCATGGCGAGCTTCATAAATACAGAAAGTAGAAGGAAATTAAACGCACCTGTCGATAAAGGTGAGATTTATATTCATTCGCGTTGTTCCGACACTGATCTGTTTTCGAGAGCGCGACGTCTCGCGCTCTGCGCCAGCTTTATTTCCATCAACAACATCCAAATCATCGATGAGAGTGTCAATCACTCATATTTCTACAACAGTATTAAAAAGCACATTACTTTTGGCCCTACTGAAACGACCCAATTTGATTTCCAGTTGGAATCCAATTGGACAAATGGTCAGTTTTCCAATTGGGCAAACCAACTGGATAGATAGTCCAATTGGCAATCCAACAAGATTTCAACTTGTGAATCCATTTGGATTTTCAACTGAATTTTCATTTTAGGTTCTTCAAAAGAAATCCGATTGGATGTCCAACTATAGAACCACTTGGATATTTAACTGGAAATGTAACCATTTCTCCATTTGGATAATAAATAGTGGACTCCAAATAGTAGACTATGCTCTTGAACTTGACTTGAAACATCAATTTTGACGTTTAAATATTTTTTTTTCATTCCAAACTCAAACCTGCTATTTCGATGGTATTTTTATAATTTATTTCGTGTCCCTCGATTGCACTTGTTTATGTAAATCGCTGATCCTGACTTTCTAACGATTTCTAATGCCAGTACATTGCTGCAATCAACTTTTCATACGTGATCGAATGACAAATATCATAATCTCCTTACGAAAAAAACCTTACGCAATTTATATCACAACATGCAAGAGCCGAGGACTCCCAGTGCTACAATAATAATTAGGAGACCTTGCGGGACCGCGGAATTACGCGTCTATATGAGCTGCGTTTTAAAAAAAGGAAGGAAAAAGCCTGAATCGGTCACGCGCCGAGTCTCGTTTTCGCAATCGAGGCATTCTTAGCGAGAGACATTAATTTCCCGATCTCGACGTTTCTGGGCCGTATTCGGGAATCTTCGAGAGCGCGATGTCTTTACTGAAAAACTGATTTAGTTGGCGGAAACGAATGTTTCGTTGTATTTAAACAACGTAATACTTGATAATTTATTATTCCGATACTCTTGAATACAGATAAATTGATTCGTTTTCAATAGTATATACTAAGAGGAAGTTTCATTTAATATTAGTAAATTGAAAAATTCTTGTGATTCTGATATTTCTGATTCGTATAAATGAACTGTATTCCAAAAGTTATACTCTGAGAATAAAAATATTTTACTGTTCAACATAAAAAAATTGAAATTCTAGTTCTGTCTCGAATGTAACACTTTTTAATAAAACTTTTCTTATACTTTACTGTATGTACGAAAATTACTGATAAAATTAATCAATACTTGCTGTGAATGTAGTAGAATGGATAAAACATTTTTATTCAAAAAGTGTAACATTTGAAACGGAACATTTTATGGTAAAAAGTAATGTTTACTTAAAAAAATATAAAATCTGAAAAATAAATGTTTCATGATTTTTTAAAATGTGAAAAAAAAGAAGAATTCGAAGAAAACTTAATATTCTAAAAACAAACACCGAAAAAGTAACATTCAATATTCAATGTACGTATTGGAAGTTTTGATTTTTGATCGTAAAATATTCTCAAGTGGTCAATAAAGCTTCCAAAGATTTGAAATCATTCTTGGAATGTCAGCATGAATGACTGGTAAAAATACATTTAGAGCAAAATAAAAGTAAGAAACATTTTTAATCAGAGAGATAACAAAAGATACTTGTTTAATCATATTTTGTTCTTACACTAGATTATGTAACTACAATTTTTTTCGCAATGTGATTTACTATAATATGAAGTTTCATAAAAATATATTATTACATATTTCAACTTTATTGTTATAACTTATTCATCACACTATAAGAGCGAAAATTTTTCTGACCTACAATTTTTCACAAGGAAAAATCCAATTTATTCATCGTTATTTTTTTCTACACAATATTTTTAATGTAATACTACTTGACTGAAAAATAAAATTTTAACTATACGCTTTCCAATTGATTTTTAATAGAAAGCCCCAGGAAAAATATTGAAAAATAATTTTCTTCTTGTCCTTTCGAAGATGATTTGTTTGCACTGGCAGATCCTGAAATATTGAATTTTCTCAAAAATGAAGAAGTTTTCCATCATAATTGCAGAGTAAACACCGATGAATCCAATTACACTGCAGGTGCAATCAGAAAACGCTTCGATCAATACACAAACTAGAAAATTTATTAGACTCTTGAAGAATTTCCTTCTTTGGAAAAAAAATTGTACAAATAAAAAATCCTTCAACAAAGTTATTCTGTTTATTGGAAAATCAGTTCACAGGAATTTCGGAAATTTCGCGTATTTTGTAAAAGAATATTCAATTGACTGCATTCCTATAAATTCGTTAAAAAAATAATGATTTGTTTTCTCATCATTTGAACTCAGTATTTCTCATTCATAAATTTGTAGATGACAATTTTTATTCATTTCACTGCATTGTAAAAGAAATGAAAAAAACTGAGACATAAATATATGCAAAGAAGTTATGGGTATAGATTTAACTAATTGAAAATAATAAATTGTACATAAATTAAATTGTGAAAAAATAGTCAAAAAAAGTCGAAATCAATAGTTTTTAACATTTTACCTACAAATTGTGAATACTGACTATGAAAGAAATTGAAATTCACGATGAAATTTCGACTTGGAGTCTTTGAGATTCAGATAATCACCAAGAAAACAAGGAAAACAAGCCACGTTTACGTAGAAACTACGGATTTTCCTATCGCAGTGAGTTAAGCTACATGTCGGAACTTCAATTTCGTCTCTTTTAGACATGTTTGCGCGAATTTCACATGCCAGTGCGTCCGCGATGCAGCGTAAAGTTTATGCAACCTGTTTCAATAAACATTTACTTTTATGAATATCAAAAACTTTCATCTGAGCATTCATGTAAGCAGTTTACATGAACTTCACAGACATCAGGTTTACATTATCTTTACTATTACTTAGTGTAAATATCGTGTAAACAGTTGACGTCTAAATTACTAGATCTTGCACTGTATTATACAGTATTAGCAGAGTTAATCATCGAAAAAATTAAATTAGATCATTATAATATTGAAAAAGTTTGGAAGATAGTACTTTTTGGTCAAGAAATATGTTTCTTGAAAAATTGAAAAATGATAGAAAATTCATGATATTCTTATTATTATTATTATTGAAAATGTAATGAACTTCAAGCTTGCTTTATTTTTGAGTATAGAACAACTAATGATAGATAAAATGTATGGAATTTTTTTCTAATCAAGTTCCAAAAAATTGAGTAACGTTCGACAGAAAAATGTACATTTTTCATCGAGTTTGCAAGATTTGACTTCGAAATTGAATAAAAATTTAATTAGAGCTATTTTAAGGTTTATCATGGTATAAAATCACTTAATTCTGTTTTTAAAGAAAACAAAACTATGTAACAAATATATTCCGAAACATTTTTGAACTACTGATTGAGACATCAGAATGGCAATGAATGGACTGGAAAATTTGGTTTTATAATTTTTAAAAAACACGACAAAATCATAAGAAATGAAAATAAAAAAAAAAATAAATAAATAGAAATTCAATTCTCTGGGAAATTCGGTTTTTTTGGTGAAAATCACCGAATAAAAATAAAATCTCACATTTTTTAGGAGGTTAAATATGACTGGCTAAATCGGTATTTTATTTGAAAAATACGAAAAAGGTTAAATGTACAGGTAATGTTGAAAAATATTATTGCTTTTATAATAAATTCGAGCTATTATGAATAATAATTCACGAACAACATTATTGTAATTCCCAATACAAATTTTCTTCATTCTTTATTTCGAAATCATGAACAAAAATTAAGTAATATAATAAAAAATATCAACTAACCTCCGGAAGGTCAAACAACTTCAATTTTTCTCAACAGTTTAAAAGTTTATCTATGTTTCGAATTTCTAATCAAAAGATAGAGGAAAGTGGGCCATGGGGAATCGTGGGCCACTGCTATGTATCGTTCGTATGTCAAGTTGTATGGTGCGACACAAATGTCAAAGTCTTCTTTTATTACAAGCATA
>JAPYZL010028594.1:0-38414 GCA_030522825.1 Platygaster orseoliae | reverse complement strand
AGTACTAATGTTGGAAATTATCACCACTTCGCCAAAAGTTTGGTAAATTCTACCGCCGTTTCGATAAAATTTACAAAAAATTTTTCTCCGTGTAATATTCTTCATCATAATTATTTTTTACGTTATCGAAGGGGATAATCAGTCTGAAAAATGTGGATCATTTTTTTCAAGAATTTGAGTTTAATTCTAGACAATTGTTAATTTCGATTGGGTACCGTAATGTTCAAAACATTATGTTCAAAACGTTATGTCCAAAAAATATTATAAAACCAAATTCTACAAATTTTGAAAAATATTGTTTACATACAAAATGTTTAAGATATATTTGTAAATAACATTTTTACAATAGTATCAGCAAGAAATTGAAAAAAATATGTACAATGCAAAACTTTACAAAATTTTTTTTGATTTATGTAAAAAAAATGAAAGCAAAGAAAAAAACTTACAAATTGTAGTTCTTGGAAATTGTCGTAATTTTTAACAATTCACGAAATTCGTAGAAATATTCTGAAACTCCAAATTTTAATTGAATTTTTACAATCACATGAAATCTTTGTGTGAGGATCAATTTTTGATTTCAAAAAACTTGATAAATATATGAAAATGAAATACCTAAAAAAATACCACGCAAAAATCAATTATGAAATTCTAGTTTAACCGAACAATTAAAATTTTTAACAAATACCTAACATTTTATGAAGTTATATTATGGTCTAGTTTTTTTTTAACTTCAAAAATTTTGGATTGTATCCGTATGATGGAATATTTTTTGATATTTAAAAATGTAGTTTATTACACGGTTTCCGTAATTTTTCGGAATTTAAAAATTGTTCACGATGTACAAAGTTTGTCAACATTATCCAAAATTAAACAAATTATTCGAATTTCATAGAATTTACTATAAACTGGAGAATCATCCTAATGCTTTTTAATTTTCTTTATACTATAACAATAATAATCAGAAAAAGTTCATTGATATTTGTGTATAATAATTTTCCGTAATTTTCCAATACTTCCAAGTTTTTTAAATTTTTTCATTATATATTATCTTTGTGCGAGGATCAATTTTTGATTTCAAAAAACTTTATTATCATATGAAAATGAAATACCCAAAAATACCATGCAAAATTCAACCAATTAATAATTTATAGTTTAAGCGAACAATTAAAATTTTGAACAAATATCTGAAATGTCTCAAAGTTATTTTATGGTTTGGATTATTTTTAAAATTTAAAAAAATTCGGGACTGTATCCGTATGATAACAAATTTTTTGTATATTTAAAAATGTAGTTTATTACAAGGTTTCTGTTTAAGTTTTTTAATTTTTTCAACATTTTGAAATTTCGAACATAATCGAAACTATTCAAAGATTAAAGTTAGACTTAAATAATAAGCAAATTGGGACACTAAATTAGATGGACATAAAAATCTTTGGTCATTACGGTTCGGACATTGTGGTGTCCTATTGTTAATTTCGTTATGGGAATTTTGTTATGAACGATGAAAAGCTGATATTTTGCGGACTCGATCTCAGCATGTTCGTGTGTCAAGTTCATGCTCCAATTGTAGGCCACGAGTAAACGATCGGGTTCCATAATGTATCATAAATTTCCCCACAAACTTAAAGGCATTGAACTATCGCGTGATATCCGCGATCATCGCGGCATTGAACCTTTTCTATCTTTCGCTGATTAAATATTTTCCGTCAAATATTCTCGAGCACGATCGACACCGTTTCGTTTATGACTGACAAATAAACGTAATGTTTTTCGGAAAGTTTCTTTTTATTTCTTTTTTTGATAGATAAAAGAGACCTAATGAATTTTTCTTTTTCGAGAGTAACTATTATTGGAAATACCTGGAAAAATGTTTTGTTTGTTGACAAGACTCGTTCGAGTATGATGTAACGTTCTAATCATCTGTTTTTTACGTAATACTTCAAAATATTAATGTGTCTGGGAAATAGAAAGTATAATTTCCGAGCTTATGTTATTATTGAAATGTTTTATCGCAAAATATCTCTAAGAAAAGAATTTTCAGGAGGTTTTTTATTTTTTTAAACCCAATTTTGAATTTGTACATTACGATTCTTATTTTTAACTGTAGAAAATGATGAAAAATCTACAGAAATTATTTTCGACACTTGAAGTATACTATTTATGATTCTGCAATGTTTCATCACTTTATCGATTTTTTCGAAAATCTTCATTCTGAAATTCAGAACCCTAAATTTCTGTGTAACGCAATTGCTAGGAATTTTCATATCTTTAATATTCTTAATTACAAATTTAACAATTTCACAAAAAAAATTTTAATTTACAGTTCTCCAACAGTATGTTTCTTTAATATTAAAGAAAATCGTAACAAAAAAGGAATAAATAATAATTGAAGAATGAAAACAGAAAATAATTGAAATCAACATTGTCATTATTTGCATATGAATTAAAAATTTCCAATGGATTCATTCACTGTTTTTGGAACGATTTTTTCTTCCATTTATTCTAATGCGTCAAAAGTGATGAATAAAACCACTCGAATAATTTTCGAAATTTCTGAATTTGATATTTCCATTGAAAAAGCCCTCGTTTACGTGGATAAGCGCTTTAAATGCTCCCGGATGAAAGAACCCGTCGGCTCTTCACTCGGTAAATAGACAGTTTAATTGCGCTTTCAGCGAGCTAATTGGCTCGAATCGCGTTATGGAAAAGGCTTGTTGGTCTTTCTCCTTTTTTCCCTTCAGCTTTCCTGCTGTTTCCCATCATTATGGGGAACAGGTGTTAAAAATAAATCTAGGTTTTACACAAAAACCCGAAAATTCATAATATTTGCATAATGTACCATCAGAAAAGCCATAAAATATGAGGAAAAATGATTATCAAAAACTACAATTTCGGCTTTCTAACTATTATATTTTTTTCAAGTAGTAAAAAAAAAAAAATTCTGGGATTTTTCATTTCAAGTGATAAGAAAACGATGTTCTTCCGACTTCGCAATTTTTAGAACATCCTGTCTTTATTTTGCTGTACAAATGTACAATCTCCATTTCGCAACATTTATCGACATGAAAATGAAAAAGACAATCTATACGACGATTTGCAGTCATTAATAACTATATTCCATCGTTTTCAAGTAGTCGAAAAAAATTCTGGGTTTTTCCACAGCAAATGATAAGATTACGAAGTTATTTCGACATCGTAATTTTTAGAACATCCTGTATGACCATATATGGTTATTTTACTGTACAAATATACAATCATCATTTCGCAACAGTTACCGACGTGAAAATGAAAAAGACAATCTATATATATGTCGATTTACAGTCATAATTAACTATAGTTTTTATCAGAAATAAGTGTAGCAATCATGAAATACGTTATTGCGAAAAAAAAAAACTTAATAGCATGTCTGATGAGAACTTATGTCTCATCGATAAGAAGTCTAAAGTATTTGAAAAACTTGAATTCAGGTACTTGTTGAATTGAAAATCAGAATATAAAATAATTTTTCAAAAAGTCGAAGTTAAGATAAAGTACGAAACTGTAAAAGATGATGAATTTAAGAGAAAACAAAAAATTTTTTAATTCAAGTTCACAAGAAATCTATTGGACATTTAAATTTTAGATAACTGAAAATTCTTATGACTGATGACAAAGACTGAAGAAAATGATGACCTCACACAGTAAAAAGTTTTCAGATAAATTACTTATCATTCATGAATGATAATATAATTTTGATAACTGATAATCAACGCGAAAAAAACTTTGAACAGCTTTCAAGTCCTTTCACTCAGTTTTGACACTTTTCAAAAACTTCTTGACATATTTTTAAAAAATTACTACTAAATGTTCAGAAACTTTTCGCATAATATCGTTTATAATTTCTTGTAACTTGAATCATCTTGGAGAAAATCGATATTGTTTCGATTAACTTCCATAAACTTTCCATTAATCTGAAAAACTATCTTAAAAATATTACATAACATGAAATGTTTTGGATTCATGAAAAGTATCAATCAGGTATATGCAGCAAGTAATATTTTTGAAGTATGCAAATCAACCTAAAACGTGTTTGTTGTCAAAAAGCATACTTTCGCTTCTAGTTAATTATAAAATTTGAACGCACAAGTGAGAAAACAGGTTACTTTTTACTCGCAAAATGAGATTTTTATATATAGCCTTCAAAAACGTTGAATTTTTTGAACTCAATGGAAAAAATTATAGTTATGCTTATGCTTGAATCCTGTTAAACTCGCATTATTGCTCAACGTGTGCGGATTGAGCTTTTTTATCAAAAAACTTGAAAATTATAACAAAATTATGAATAATCCGAATAAGTTGGACACATTTTTATAAAATATCGCGGGTTTTAGATGGTTTATATAACACATGTTTAAAAACCACGAAAATCGGAAATCTAAAAGATTGTGAACGGTTCTAAAAAATTAGGGGAGTTTGTAGAATTTAAGAAAACACGAATAAATTACGTATATTGTGTTTTTCTGAAAAACTGGAAAAGTAATAAAAATTACGAAAAATCTTCTTCAATTTGAAAAATCTTAATAAAACTTGAAAGGTTTTGAAAATCTGTATTGTGTTAAAAATTCGAAAAATTTTTCAAAATTTAAAAACAACGTACATTTCGAAAATTATCGACAGCTCTAAAAAAATTTGAAAACTTTGAATATTTGAGATACTTGACAAAATTTGTTAAATCACGAAAAAACTGTTGATGAGTTCGATAAATTTTTATAAAACATGATAAAGTTTGAATTTTTCGTTTTATGTTTGAAGTCTTGAAAATTTCCAAAAATTTCAGGAAATATTCATCAACTGTGGAGATTGCATGAATTACATTTCTTCAAAACATACATTATAACTTTTTTCTATTATTGAATAAAAATCTGACAAAACTACGAAAAATCCTACGTGGTTCAACAATTTTTCATATCATTTTTGAAATCTTTGAAAGTCGTAAAAACTAAAAAAAAATTCAATATTATGAAGATTGTCGATATTAAGATAATATCTTTGATAATCAAGAAAATATCAGAATGCTGATGATCAGTAAAAATGTAGAAATCATTAGTAAAATCAGTTTGAGGATTCCGCGGGAAGTAAAAAACGAAGAATTTTAAATATCTTGCACCAATGTTCCAAGACCTGACCAGGGCTGTTAAATGCTTGGCAGCGAAGGCCTTGTAAAAAGCGAGTTATTCGAACGGAAGATACCAATAACGGGTCGTCGGCAGGTGGCAAACTGCAGGGAGCAGGTTCTTTTCTTACCTGAGCCCTCGGCCCCCGCGTCTGAAGATTCGCGACACTCAAAATTTCAAGTAACCTTGGATACGCGAATCAATAATCATATGGACAATAAAAATTTAAGGGGGTCCTACCGTGTAAACGCTGTTTTTTGAGGCGTTTTTGGTGCCTTGCTGAAGGAAAAGTATTCAATATTTTTTAATGCAGTTTTTTTAAAATGTCTTGTTGGTTCTTGAAGTATAAAAAAAATAAACATTTCAAACATAAGTGTCATGCTGTGACCACAGCTCTCCCGCAAACTTAGGCCTTCCAAAAAAAGGTGGGTTGGTGGTGCTCACGATTTTGCAAAAACTGTTCGTCTGAAACATAAAAGGAAACTTTTTTAAAAATCTGCAGACTTGCCTCTATCATACTGTACTTATGCATATTATTATCTTTACAATTGTTAAAATGGTGGATCATTAAAAAAAATTACATTTTTCGATTTTTTTGGCAGATAAAAAAATTTGTTTATCATTTGTTTATAACAATTGGGAGCTCAACTTGTACCGAATGATAGCGGCAACATTTTCGCACATTAAAAAAAAAAATTATCAAAATTCGTTCACTCGTTCTTTAGGAAAGCGGGGTACCACTTTTTGAAAGATTGAAAAAATTCAAAAAAAGTCCATGCGTTGAATTAATTTCGATAAAATTAAGTGAGTTTGGAATAGTTTGTATTGTGTTTAACATTTTCTAAATCCTAAAGAATGAGAAAAATTGAAAAGTCAAGAATTATCATTAATTTTACTCTTCAGAAAATTTGTAAAGTTTGAAAATGATGAAGAAAATCGTGAAAACAACTCAGTTCCCGACAGGACATTTTTTCCAGGGGAAAATATTCTTATTCCCTTGGTCGATGAAACCAATTTTCTCGTGATCGATTGCAAACAATATTTCTCTCGGTGGAAAAAGCCCGTTTGCAAAAAAATTTAGAAGTATCGTGGAAAGCTATGGCAGATTTAGATCGCGAGAAATCTTGGGGCAAAAAGCGCTACTCGTTATGCGCGTACGTTTTAGGCGATGTTCACTCACTTTCTTTCCGTTTTTTATTTTCTTTTCTGGCGGGCTTTGTAAACTTTCCTGATTATCTCGACTTTCTCGTTAGGAGAGACACACAGTTCACGTATTTATTTTTTTTTTTTTCGTGAATAATACGAACATGGTGGAAACACGATTTTCGAATGTTGAAATTTTTTAAAAAATTGCATGAAAGCTCTGCCGAAATTTAATTAACACATTTCCGAAGTTTCAGAAATTTGCAAGAGGCTTGAAGGTAACTTCAAAAAATTTTAAAAGTTTTGTAATGCTTTGAAAATTCCAAAAATGCTCACATGGAAATACATTTAATCCAGCGCAATTTTAAATATTCCTTGTGTAATTTTTTTTATTTGTCACAGAACACCCTTCGGATTTGCTGTGCGGAGTGAATCACCCTAAAGAACCAAAGGTGCCCTTTATTTCTGTGATCGCTCTGAAAAACGTGCTCACGTGCCCCTCGAGTTGGATGAAATTGCCGGATGAAAATCGTGGGAGCGTCAATAAGAGTTGGGATAGGTCACTTTTGTGCTCGGCCTGCTGTCGATTTCGTCCGGCTTTTGATGGATAAATAAGGCTGATTGTCCTTCGGTTTTATTTGTACGGCGGTTGGCAAATGGAAATTCGTTTTTGTAAGACAAACAAGGGCAGAAAAATGATCTCTGTCCTAATACGTTTCATGATATTACGTTTTCAAGAGTTGTAATAGTTTTTTTAAAAATCTAGATAATTTATCTATTTCAATTCGTGAGTCCATTTCTAAAAGTACTGTAGATATAGTAATTTTTAGCGTGTTTTCTAAGTATATGTACTCATTAAAATTGATTATTGCATTCAAAATTCTCGAAATCAATTATAGCATCTCGAAATATCATTAACAATCAATAACACCAAAACATATTGATATTTTTATTTACTGATATTTTTCCCATTCATACCCGAAACTTTCATTATCCAGCTTTGGTGTTTTTCATTCACCGAGAGCGGTAATATGCGAAATGCGGTCAATTCGACGGGAACACGTACGATCGTGCGTAACTAGAGCGTCGCGAGTTCAGTGTAACGAGGGATGCGCTCCCACTATTTCCCAGTCAGGATTAGATGATCCATTTGCAGCTTTTGCTCAAACGAATAGCACGGAAAATTTTCGTTTCGAAATGCGAACTATCGCGAGATTGAAACATAAAAAATTTAAGGCCGAATATAGTAATGCAAGAGAGCACCGCCATACGCGATGATGCGTGTCAGGGTTGACTCGAAAAAGGTATCTCGAAATCCGGTCGGATTTAGACCATTGCTATCATGAACTCGGGAAGCATTGTGATGCAATATAAAAAAAATGCGATGTTTTCGACAACGTTCATTGAAAGTGTACCTAGTTATTATGTGGAAAAGGATTTTGTTTGATTGAGAAAAAAAATTTTTTTTTTTTTGAATTTGTTTGTCTGAACTAAAAATTGATTTAAGTAAATTAAATATTTGGTTGATCAAATAACGATGAAACGGTTGTTTCAGGCGACGAAATTGGTTTTTCAGTGTATCGATCTTTTCAAATCGAGACAAAGGAAATTTTTTCACTTATGCCGAATAAAACGATAGGGTAAATTAAATTAAAAATCTCTCATTGACAAATTGTTGAGAATCCAGATTATTTCTCAATTTATACCTTTTATTTATAAGGAAAAATTGACCATAGGATGTTTTATAACAATTAGGAAGTTGCATAGAAAACAAAATCAAATTTGGCAACATATGTATCTAATATTTTCGAAAAAAAACTCAATACATATTTTTTTGTTTCTTTGAATTATTATCAATTTTTGAGATATGACAAAAAAAAATACGTGTCTGATATTTTCTGATAAACTAACGATATCAGTAATACAAAAATTGATGTTCATAATCCTGATAATGATGAAAAGTCGCGAAACTATAATTTCTGTGCAGCATACAAAACCAGAACAAGATATTAATTTACTGGAAAACTGGAATCAAATTAACTTTTTTAAAAACCGAGTGAATGTTAATTTTATGTCCAAGCCATAGTGAAAATTTCTTTAGATTTTCCGGAAGCTATGATTTGTTGGCACTGGCGAGTCCCGTGAGTCACTCATAAGCATTAATTCGATAGAAGAGACTTCGCGGCGCATGAATCACTAGCAACGTGACTCACGATCGATTTTTGTATTCGAAGCGCTGTTTTTCTTCTCTCCCTGAAATTGAAACTTTCATCATAGAAATAATTAATCCGGGGAATCCTGTAAGGCTTCCATATGCTTCCCTTTCTCGAAAGAGCGAATGAATCATAGATATCATTATATATGAACTTCGTTTCCAATCAAAGAGGGTTTTAAAAAATTTTTTCAAAATTGGGAAAATAACAAAACCACCGCGAAAATGGTACAATAATGTTTAAAATGTTGGAAAATTTTCAAGTATACTCCTGAACTATTAATTTTGTAGGAGAACGAATCGAATTCTATTTTTATATCGGTCTCCATAAAAAGAAGAGTAATCTTTTGCGGAACTTAGAGCGTGATTCTCTTTCGAGGTCTTTTGAATTGATTACTTTACGACATTCAATCGGATCAATTCGATATTATTATTGCTCTCCATGGTCTTGAAAAAATGTTGTACGAAACTTCCGGTAGATTATCGAGGTTGCTGTTTTATTGAAAAGTTTTTCTTGGGTTTATTGAGTATGAAGGAACTATTATGAGTATAATTTTATCGTTTGCTGATGATGCATTAAAAATTCTCTGTAACTTAATTTTTTTGGATTTTAATTTTCGAAATTAAGAAATTAAAAATTGGTCATCTTCAAGAAACTTCAAACAATCTTATAAATAAAAAAGAAAGTTTCTTTCATTTAATTAAAAAATAATAAAAAATCGTTAAATAACGTATTTTGCTACTATTTATAAATAAAATACATTTGAAGATTTTTGTATTCTATAAAAATTTATTAAAAAAATAATAATAATCAAAGTTTGTAGAAATTTCGTTTCAAACTTATTTTGATCATAAAAGGAAAGTAAGCATTTTTAATTCGATTGCTTCTGGATCGCTATCTATAAAATGCAAAATTGTATATTTCAGCCTAGAAAATAAAACTTTTCGGAAATGGATACAGAAATGTTATATGATCCAACAGTTTTTATTGTAAGCCAAAAACTCGAAAATCTCAATATTACCAGTTTATGTCAAAATTTTTTTTTGTACAAATTAATAAAATTTAAAAAAGTATCCAAAGTTACGTATACAAGTAGAAGTTATGTCGAAAAAAAAATGTTGAAATGATCTAAACTCTAAAAAATGACAAACTTAATATTCCATGAGAATGATGACTCCGATCCAATCAACAATAATTTATTCAAGTATAAAATCTTCTATCAAGCTTTCGGCCAATAATACAATGACAGAGTGAATTTTGCAAGCTAACGAAAAAATTCTGTTATATACGTCTGTTAGATAACTGAAAAAAAATTGACACGTATTTTTTCATTTGTTAATTAATTGAGAACTGCAGGAGATACAGAGGTTTTAAAAATCTAGAGTGGGGGGTGTGACGTTAAGATCCATATAAATTTCTATTATCTTCATATGGACGGTGACGTCACATAATTTTTTTTAAACCTCTAAATCTCCAGCAATTTTCAGTCTATAAAAAAAAGAAAATATACGTGTTCATTTTTTTAAAATTCTTTACTTTACATCTAAAATGGATTAACAAATTTTTTTCGAATCAAGTTCCCTACTGCTGGCGGCTAGCGAAGGAAATAAAATCCTCTAAAAAATACGAGGATAAAAAAAATGAAAATGCTGATTTGCAGAACGTCGAAAACATTATTGTAATACTAAACGAGGATGAACGAGATTTTTGAATTTAAATTTTAGAATAGAGTTGTTCTGATACGCAATACTTTTGTAAAAGCAACATATTTTTATACAAAATAATATCATACAATATTTTTATTTTCATTTATTATTATTTTTTTAAATATTTATTTATTTTTATTTATTATTATTTTTTAAAATATTTATTCATTTCTATTTATTATTATATTTATTGTTATTTTATTTTATAAAATATTTTTATACAAAATCATTTTGTATAAGTAAAAGATTTTTTTATTAACTCGATCTTAGTATCTCCTTTTTCAACTAAATTTAGTGTAAAAAATTCTGTGGCGCAGTTATGTAGTCTCTAAAAAAAAAAGGTCACCAATTTCTAAAAAATCCGACACTGATCCCCCCGTCCCTCTTAAAATTTTTCTAACTACGCCACTGTAGATATTCGAATCTCGCGGAATTTCACCAGCGCCTCTAGCGGAAATATTTTTTCCAATTTTTTCCTCTTTGGGCTCTTGGCAACACTGGTACAAGTTGGCAACACTGTCAATCAATAATTAATAGTGTTGACTTGCGTTGACATGTGTTGACAGTTGTGGCATTGGTATTGCACAGTCATTCAATAATCAATATCTATCAATGTCAGAATATATAAAAATATAGTGAACAATATTAAAAGTGAGTAAAAGTAAATAAAAATAAATTATAATTGGTAAAACTTTGTTACTCTACTCTATAACCTTATTTTTTAACTGAACTGTACATAATCAGCATTTGACTTTTTTTTGAATTTTCAAGGAAAATGAAAACTCGACAGATGAAAATCGCTAAGTCTTTGGAATTTGACGTTTTTTTTTCACTTGGTGATTTTCCTATGAATTTATCGAATTTTTATATTGCGTGTGCAAAAATTCTGACTAATTTTTTGTGCTTCCTGCAGTCTGCACTGATTTCATTATTGTGAATAGTCACATTCAATTATTTAACTGTGTTATGCTCATATGCTTTTCATCAGATACAATTTTAATATTTTCTGTTTTTCACAGTTTGACAACTCTGAACCTTGACCAGATTGGTTAGGAAATCCGACTTGCGAATAATGCAAAGATGTAATGAAATCAAGAAAAATTCAAGGGATAATCAAAACCTTGCTTTGCTGATAACAGGAAAATAACGAATATTCGAAGGCGAAAATATCAGCACAAAAATCACAAGGAACTTCCAGTTACGAGGTTTTTCCACGCTAAAAATGGCTCAAATACAAAGGTTATTTTTTGTAAATTACAAAATTTTTTCAGTTTCCCATTTAAATATAATTTATGAATCATTAATTAATCAATTAACTATATTTTTTACATGTAAAAAATTTACTTCTTGCCCTTGGTTACTATTTTGCCCTTCAATTTTTTAATTTGTTCTACAGTAAGGTTTATTGTTTTTCTAAAAACAATATTTTACCTATAAAAATTATTTAATAATTTTTTCTTCATTATCAATTGTTTACTTTCTTTTTTTTTATGTGTTTACAATTTTCTTCTTCATGCAATATATTAAAATATATCACATTTTCCCAAAAACAATTTTGATTTATTTATTAAAGAAATAATGTTCTGACTTTGATCTCTAAATGAAATATCTTTAATTTACAATTTCAGAAACTGCGAAATTGAAAAAAATGAATTTTACTTCAAATTTCAATGTACACTGATTATTTAATTAGTAGATTTCATGAATTGTAAAGTGATACCATAAAATAACTGACATCATTTGTTAATTAATCAATTTATTATATTTTTTACAATTTAAAAATTTACTTCTTGTTTATCACTATTATAATCATTTCGCCCTTCAATTTTTGGATTTGTTCTACAGTGAGGTTTATTTTTTTTCAAATAAGATATTTTACGTATAAAAATTATTTAATAATTTTTTCTTTATTATAAATTGTTTTCTTTCTTTTTTAAAAATGTTTTTACAATTTTCTACTTCATGCAATATATTCAAATATCTTACATTTTCACAAAAACAATTTTTATTTCATTTATTTAAGAAATAATGTTGTTACTTTGATCTTTAAATTTAATACCTTTGATTTCCAGTTTAAGAAACTGTGAAATAAAAAAATATAAGTTTTAACTTTTTTTTTGTTTCAATGTACACTGCTTATTTAATTCGTAGATTTCATGAATTTATCGAACAATTAATTAATTTAATTGAATTGAATAATTATTTGATCAATTATTAATATTTTTTACAGGTCGAAAATTTACTTCTTGTTTAACACTTTATTATTATGATTTCGTCCTTTGATTTTTCGATTTGTTCTTATGTGAGGTTTATTATTTTTCCAAAAATGATATTTTACCTAGAAAAATCATTTAATAATTTTTTCTTTATTATAAATTGTTTTCTTACTTTTTTTAAAATGTTTTTACAATTTTCCTCTTCACGCAATATATTAAAATATTTCACATTTTCCCCAAATTTTTCCAAAAACAATTTTGATTTCATTTATTTAAATAATAATGTTCTTATTTTGATCTCTCAATTAAATATCTTTGATTTACAATTTAAGAAACTGCAAAATCGAAAAATATGAATTTTAACATGTTTTTACATTTCAATGTACACTGATTATTTAATAGGTAGATTTTATGAATTTTGAAGTGATACAATAAAATAACTGACATAATTTATTAGTTAACCATTTAATAATATTTTTTACACATCGAAAATTTACTTCTTGTTTATCACTATTATAATCATTTCGCCTTTTAATTTTTCGATTTGTTCCAATGTGAGGTTTTTTTTTTCAAAAATGAAATATTACCTATAAAAATTAGTTAATAATTTTTTCTTTATTATAAATTATTTTCTTTCTTTTTTTTTTTAATGTTTTTACAATTTTTTTCTTTATGCAAAATATTAAAATATCTCACATTTTTCTAAAAACAAATTTGATTTTATTTATTCAAGAAATAATGTTCTGATTTTGATCTCCAAATAATAAACCTTGAATTTACAATGTAAGAAACTGCAAAATCAAAAAACATGAATTTTATCTAGTTTTTATATGTCAATGTACACTGATTATTTAATTGGAAGATTTCATGAATTTTGAGTTATACAATAAAATAACTGACATTTTAAATACATTTCACTATAATTTAAAGAATGTTTTTCTCATTCGTTCAAACCATTTATATTTTTACCTTTTTGTTCTGCACGATTGCGTTATTTCTTAAGAATTTTTAAATTCATGAATTTCTATGTATCCAAATTCAAACTGCTACATTTATGAATTTTGAAATTTTGAACTTGTAGCATTTTTAAAGTTTCAGAAATAAAAGATTTTTGAGTTTTTACTTTAAAAAAATTTTACAATTTATTTTACAAATATTTGAAATGTTGATAAGAAATTCATAAATCATTAAGAATTTGGATTCTATGATATTAACAAATTGTTAACATTTTTTAGTTTGAAACTGGTCAAATTTAATAACCTTCCATTTCAATTTTTTAAAATCATAGAATTCGACTTCTTAATGAGTTATGACTTTCTAATCAAAATTTCAAATATTTGTGAAATGAATTGCAGAAATTCAAAAATATGAAATTTATCTTGTTTTTTTGTTTCAATGTACACTGATTATTTCATTTGTGGATTTCATGAATTTTAAATTAATACAGTTAAATAACTGACATGATTTATTATAAATTTTACTATAATTTAAAGAATGTTTTTCTCACTCGTTCAAACCATTCATATTTATTACCATTTTTTTGTGCATGATTGTGTTGTTTGTTTGGAATTTTTAAATTCATGAATTTTAATACTTTCAAATTCAAACTGCTAAAGTAACGAATTTTGAACTTGTAACATTTTTCAAGTTTCAGAAATAAAAGATTTTTGAGTTTAAACTTGAAAAAATTCTCTAATTCATTTTACAAACATTTAAAATGTTGATCAGAAATTCATAACTCATTAAGAATTTGGATTCTATGATGTTGAAAAATTGAAATTTAAGGTTACTAAATTTGACGAGTTTCAAACTAACAAGTCCTTGATCTTTGGATAAAATCTTTGAATTGTTGATAGGGAATATTTCATAAGAACATTTCGTAATGTATAATCTTTATTTTTCTGAATTTTTTTGTATGTGAAACATTATTTATTTAAAAATTTTTTCCATGTTACCACATTTTTTGGACATCTTATAGTTTTATTAATACATTTTGAAATATGATAACTTATCTAAAGTTGAAATTTTGTATCATGCAATTACTAAATTGTTAACATACAAAGTGGTTCATTTGTAAAAAGTTATGAAAGATTTCCATTTTGAATCATAATTTTTTCAAATACATATCAATTCTAATTTTTGTATCAATTTTCGCTCTTTGAAATTCATAGTTTCTCAATTTTAAGACTTGTACATTTCAGGTATATAAATTTCATAGGAAAAGTTTTTTGATTTTTATTCAAAATCTTTTAAGCGATTAAATTTTTAATGTTGGGAATTAAATGTTTTACTCTTAGCAGTAAAAATTTGTGGAGTTTAATATTAAAAGTTTCTGGATTTGTTTATTTTGGATCTAGAAGTTTGAAAAAATATGAACTTTCATATTATGGAATCTGTACAAATTATTGAATTCTGAATTCTAGATTTGACAAGGTCTGAAATTTAGATGGTATTTTTTATTTTTTATTTGTAATCCTGGAATATGGAGTATTTTTCACATAAAAAATTCTCAATTTATACTTTATACATTTCAAAAATTACATCCATAACTTTTCTGTATTTTTATTACATGCTGTGTTTCGAAATCTCATCACAAATCAGAAATTTCAGTTTCGAAATTCCAAATTATTATTAAAACTCAGCATTTTGTCTTTAGAAAACGAGAACGAACATCCGATGACGAATCCAGCGAATTCATGCCCTTGAGCAAAAGAATCAACAATCTCGATTTAAATGGATTTTCGAGTGTTGCGGAAGTACCAACGGAAACGATGGATTCTCTTTGGGGAAAAATGAATTTCGTGCCTTCGCCAGGTCACTCTGAACCATCACAAGGATCGTCCTCATGCGATGGTTTTGGTTCTAACAAAAGCACGGTGTCCTACGAATATCGTCCTGATTTAGATGCTAACGAAAATCCGTTTTATTATGAAAACAACAAACTGCTGTATACTTTGTATATAGAGCGCACTCAAAGATCTACACAACAATTCTGATGGTTTTTGAATAAATTTTAAAATTAAGTCTTGATCTTCATTATCAGTTTGATCAGGAAAATCAAATCCCTAAAATCATTGCGTTGTGTCATTATTTGGAATAAAATTTGACGTCATTATTTCTGATTCGACCGTAAATTATGATGTGATATGTTTTTTGTTGTGCCCTGACGATTCAGAGTATTTTTTATAATATATTTATGTATGGTGCGCATGGGATGACGTATTATATAATTAAAGCATACAAGAAGTCACTTGAAGGAGATATTAATGCTTGTAAGGTAAGATGTGTGTTTTAATAAAGAGATTTTGTAAGAATATGGGAGTCAAATGATTCAGTAAAACCGAATTAGTTGTTGAATGTGAAATATATATTTTTTGTATCACTTTTTTTATATACAGGGTGTACCAAAATCCCTGTACCAAAAAGAAATCCGATATTCCTTTTTGAATTTCAAGTCAAAAAGCCCTGTGCCACTTTTTACAAAACTCAAAATTAAAAAAGTTATTTAAGTTTGAAATTCAAACAATAAATCAACTTTTTCGACAAGTGGGGATAAAAGCAAATACCAAAATTTACTTAAATTTTCTACATATTTTTCAGAGTCGAAAAGTCCTTTGCGACTTTACGCAAAACTCAAAATCAAAAAAGGTATTCAAGTTAGAAGTTTCAACCAATCAGATTTATCAGATTTTAAACATGAATATCTTTTTTGGTTTTGAGTTTTGTGAAAAATGGCTAAGGACTTTTTGACTCAGAAAAATATGAAGAAAATTTTGTTAGAGTTTGGTTCTTGGTTTTCATCCCCACTTGTTGAAAATGCAGATTTATTGTTTAAATTTCAAATTTGAATAACTTTTTTAATTTTGAGTCTTGTAAAAAGTGGCAAAGAACTTTTCGACTTGAAATTCAAAAAGGAATATTGGTTTTTTTTTTGGTACGGGGATTCTGGTACACCCTGTATAGTATTATAAATGTTATTGAATTTAGAACTTAAAGAATGTTTCAAAAAATATTATTTAAATGTATAAATTTCTACTTAGAATAATGAATTACGCATAAAACGGTCATATTTTACTTTTTTCGAAAATTCAGTTTAGCCAACCTGCTAGATCAATCATCAATTTTACCAATATTTGCTAACGTTCCTCAACATTTGAAAAAGTAGAAAAAAATATTTCGTTTTCTTTTCTTCGTATTAACATATTTATTTTCTGAAGTGACGAATAATAATCATGTTATTATATGTAACGTATGCAAACAAAATGTGAATGTTTTAAAAAAAAGTCGGTTAACCTAACCTCAAATTGCGTTGTGTAAACGGTGTAAACAAAAACAAAAAATCAATTTTGGACGTGGTTTTGAAGTTTAATAGTTATCAACAGTAACATTATCCAAGGTAAGTTGATTGTTAAAATTTCATGTACTTTAACGGAAATCAGCTACGATTTTTCGAATTTTAATCAATATCGACAAATCGTACTTGAAATATTTTCGTATTTTTAAATAGACATGCAGTAATTGAAAATTAGTTTTTTTCGTTTGAAAAAAAAGTAATTAATTTTAATATTAGATTTCATAAGCAATGATAAAACTCGATGTATTTATTTCGAAAATATAAAAGTTTTGGAGAAACTCCACATTTTTTAAAATTATTTTATACAAATAAGAGTTTCCAGTTTTTTAAAAATATTTTTAAAATTTGGCAGACACCCTTGGCTAGTTATACGTTAAAAAAATTGAATTTTAAAATTTCAAGATTGAAAACATTGTTCATGTTTATTTCACTACTGACAAATAATAAAATATTAATCTTTATAATTTACAGGGTTTTTCTGTATTATATTGATTCATTTTATTGAAAAATAAAAAAAAGAAATTGATATTTTAATACCGTTAAAATTGGATTTCATTTAAAATTATCAAAAAAAATCTTGTTTTTTTATAGTTCTTAAAATAAAAAAAATTATGTTTGCTTTGAACGAATCATTTTCCCTTAATAAAGAATTCTGAAAATTGTTTTTTTTTTTTTCTAAAAATTCGTTTGCGCTCTAGGTTAATTATATTTCAAAGTTTCAAAAATTCCACTATTTTAAAAATAGCTCTTATTTTATTTGTAATATAAGGTTAAAATACCTACAAGTAGTAATTTTCAATTTTTACAATTCACAGAGTGTTTATAAAAATTTCACATTCTTTTTGAGAAAGTCGCAGATTTTTTCTATTTTTAAATATTCAATATTGCTTAATTTTTTTTTACTTAGGATTACAAATTTTTCTTTTTGTTTTTACTATTGCCTACAATGAGAATTCGTTAATTACTAAACATATAAATATTTTTTTCCAACAATAACATTTATAATTTAAGAGTCAGATTTTAAATAATCAAAATGCGAAGTTATTTATCAAAAAATAAAAAAGTAGAGATTACTCTTTGACATAAAAAAATAATCGAAGTCTTTTTTGATTTTCAGATGTCGAATACAATTCGAGAATATCTTATCACAAGTGATATTTCCGGAGACAGGTGTGCAGGAGTTTACGATCCTAGTACTGGGAACCTTCTGAATCATTACAAACACAGTGGGACGAATTTGGCATACCACACAATTCAGGTTTATTGGATTGAAAATTAATTTTCTAAATTTTGTTTAAATCCAAAAATTATTTTCCAACTTATGTGTAGTATATTTGGTTTTATACAGAAAGGTTTTATACTTTATGTAAAAGAATTTTAAAGATAAATTCAATAATAATTCTTTGAATTTTTTATAAAAACTTAATTAAAAAAAAAAAATTATAACCAATGAAAATTGATCGATGCAAATATAAGAACAACAATCCATTTCTTCATCTTTGAAGGTATGTCAATTTTCTTGGAGAATCATAAAAAAAGTATCCTACTTTTTTTGTACCTAAAATTTCAAAAACCTGATGATCAGTAATATTCTAATTACCTGCTGAATTCCAATTCGAGACAAGCTATCATGAACTCAACATTGAATTTAACAGATTCTGAAAGACAGTTACTTAATCGGCGCCGACAGCACGAAACCCCGCCTCCACCTATGGCCCCTGAAAGGCCAAACACCAACACCAAACCTTCGCCTGGCCACCCCTGGCAAGGTCACATCCCTCGCCTGCTCCCCCGACGGTTCCTTCGCCGTTGCGGGTATAAACGAGAAACTCTACGTCTGGCAGATCTGCAATGGCCGATTGCTCAAAACCTTGAGCGCCCATTACCAAACCGTAACCTGCGTCACCTTCAGCGCCGACGGTTCCTGCTTCGCCAGTGCAGGGGAAGACAACCTCGTCCTGGTCTGGTCCTTGGCCCGTGCCGTCGTCAAGGACTCGAACCTCGTGTCAGTCGACTGCTCGAAACCCCTTTTCGTGTTCTCCAGTCACACCCAACCCGTCAAAGACATCTGCTTCGGCAGTTTTGGGAATAGAGCTTTGCTCTGCTCCGTGTCCTTGGACAAGAGCTTGAAAATCATGGACGCCAGCGCCGGAATTCTTCTGCTCTCCCTGATTTTCGACGAAGCCCTCACAGCGGTCACCATCGACACCCTGGAGAACCACGTCTTCGTGGGTTTCGCCACCGGCAAGGTCAGGAAAGTGGATCTCCGGGATCCTCCTCGAGAAAGGGAGAATTACGTTGCTCGGGAAGCCCCAGGAGCCTTCGCCAACAGTCCTCACCAGGGAAACGTAGTCTCGCTCTCGGTGTCCATGGACTGCACGAAACTCGCCTCCGGGGACAACCAGGGTAACGTGTGCATCTGGGACATCGCGACCGGTGTCATCGCCAGGACTCTGAAGCACAAGGGGCCGGTAAGCGCGTTGCTTTTTGCCACTGCTTTTGAGAATTACACATCGGCCAAGTTTCGGCCCAGTTTGCTGGTCGGCCCTTTGAATTGGGCGAATGAGGAGGAGAAACTTTTGGAGGTCATTGGCGGGGACGGGGAAGATCTTCTGAGGCGCTCGGATGAGTTGAAAGATAAAGGGACGAACGAGGACGTGGAACTCGCTGCGAAGGGAGATGCTAGGGACGCTGGTTTGAGGGAGAACAATTTGAGGATGTTCCAGTTTTGTGTGGAAAAGTTGTTGCCGTCACGAAAGTCGGGGAAACGAACGTTGGTTGGTTGATTTTTGTAGATAATGATGGAGGAAGGCGGTAATAAAGGATTTTAACGAAAAGTGGTTTGGATTAGTGAAATACGTTGTTGAACGATTTTACGATTATGAGCCCTTTATGAGAAAAAAGAGTAAGTTTATTGTAAAAATTTATTTTTAATTGTTTATCAATTTTTTATTATTGTATTATTTTATTGGTCATTTATTATTATGTTATTCATAGATTCATTATTATTATTAATATTATTAGTAATAACAATTATTATATAATATCATTAAATAATAATTAATTCTTAATCAACTATTAATCAATTATTAATTATTATTATACATCGAATAATAAATTATTTAATTATTATAATTATTCATATTATTATTCATATTATTCATATTATTCATATTATTATTCATATTATTCATATTATTCATATTATTCATATTCATATTCATATTATTATTATCAATATTATTATTATTATTATTATTATTATTATTATTATTATTATTATTATTATTATTATTAATTATTATTATTATTATTATTATTATTATTATTATTATTATTATTATTATTATTATTATTATTATTATTATTATTATTATTATTATTATTATTCATTATTTATTGTAATTATTTTTTTATTATGTTATTTATTAATTCTAAAAGTGCTGGTAATTTTCGCTTTGATAATTATTTTCTATTCGAATGAGAATTAGTAATGGACTTACTCAAATTATTAAACATACTGGGCAAAGAGTCTGCTTCATTGAATGGAATAGCAATGGGACAATATTGATGTAATAAGTTTTATTTTATTGTTGATTTTGTTTTGGGAAGTGAGAGGAAGCCATTAAAGCACCGTAAATTTAGTTTTAAAAACCATTTTAATTTTTAAATGAATTACATGAAAATACTCGTTTTAAATAAAAAATTATTCCAGCTAATTACTTTATGAATTGAAAAGAAGTTCGTTGTACAAGTTTATTCACTGACTTGGATAATATGCAAAACAATCATCCAATAAATAGTGAAAAAGATGAAATTTTTAATATTGAGTTTTTTTTCCCCGAACGTTCAACTTCTGGGATAAGAAAAAATGTTAGTTCTGGAATTTTTAAATTGAATATTAAATTGTGAAAAAGTTTCAAATTTGGTAAATGAAAGGCGACAATTAATTTGCAGTAAAAACATAAATAAAGTTATGAAAGATTTTGAGGCTTTGTAATTTATAGAATTGGAAATTTTGCATTAACAATCTTAAAACTGAATTTTGTGTAGTGAAAATTAAAATGGTTGTTAAATTATAATAAATTAAAAATATTAAAAATATAAATTAAAATGCAAGTTCAATAGTGTTGTTTCTGATTCTGGAAAATGTTGAAATATCAACTTCAAATCCAAAAATCGCATCCATCACCAGTAAATGTATCGAATTCGCAGTTGTTCTATAAAATTATAAAATCGAGTGTAATTATTAAGATTTAATAAATTTATGTACAGGATTTGAAATAAAAATACAATAATTCTAAATTTGTAATAGTCTACAAAACTAAAAATTCAAAGTCTGAAAATTCACTATCTAAAAACTCAAAGTGTTTTTCAAGTCCTGAAATCTAAAACTTGTAAAACATCAAGTTTACGGAATCGCACCTCAAAAATATAACTAACTAAACAATTAAAATTACAAATTTTTAAATGATTGAAATTTCGATAGTATTTTTGATTTGATGGAATGTGAATTTGAAAATTTCAAAAAGAATTTTTTAAAATGAAATTCGAAATTTGTTCAAAATTTTTTTATTTCCTAAGTGATTCGATATTTCGGATGATTTTCCGAAATATCAATATCCAACATTTTTCAAAAATCCCGATAATTTTGGAATAAATTCGAATTAAAAAAACTAAAAATTCCAAACAATAACATTTGGCTTCTAGTTTATTCTCTATTTAAAAATTTTGAAAATTTTAAGTTATGGGACGAAATCTGATGGTTTGTGACATTTTCCTCTTTTCCCTTTATTTTTCGTATTCATCTTCATGTTTTTTCAGTATTTATATTACTTATATGGATTTCAATAGTGCTTCCTAGAATTAAATGCTTTGATGATAAAACTTGTAATGATTTTCAAAATTTTTTATAGTCTTTGTTTTTAAATAATAGCCACACAGATTTTATGTATTTTATGGAGTTATTCAATTTTTATATTGTATTTATAAATTTTTTTTGAATATTTTCTATACTCTCGGAGATTTATTGTATTTGATGCTATAGAGTTGAAATTTATCCATGAACTCATAAGTGTATTTTAAGTCCTGAAATCCAAAAATTGCAATATTGTAAAATCATTGTTTCTACGGCATTGCACATTAAAGAAACTAACCATAAAATCAAAATTTCCAGATTTTCAAATGATTGAAATTTCTATAGTATTTTTAATTTGATGTAATGTGAACTTGAAAATATTTGAAACTCCAAACTTGAGCTTTTGAAATTAAATTCAAATGACGTAAAAGTTTTTAATTTTTCGTTATATATTGATTTTTTCCCAGTGAATTAAAGTTGTGCTTGATTTTCTACTTTTTATAGAATCATGTAAAAATATACATCAATTAAAAAAAATGTTCTTATAAGTATCCATTATCTTTGTAGTATACTTTGCAATAATTTTAGTCGAAATTCACATTTCACATAAGTTGCAATAGAGAGTTCTTTACCAAAATATAATTTGATCTCTCAATTGATTGGACCAATTACTTGACTATCAAGGTCGAGCAAAAATCGTGCTTAATTTTAGATTTTTACAACTTGCTAATCGGAGCGAACGATCTTTCCCGACGACGAGATTGCGTCTTTTGTATGGAAATTGAAGACCTGGCGAGGCTTGTACATGTAAATGAAAATTTCGTCGGCGATCTCGATCCTCTGACATGGCTGAATTAATTTTCCGTACGGACGAGAATAGAAAAGCTCGGGTTCGTTTGACGTTTGTCCCGGACCAAGTTTTTGTACTGAGGGTGACAGTCTTTTTTTTTTTATTAATTCTGAGTCGTGTTCATGTAATATTTAAATAGAAATACATGAGAATCGTGGATAGGTTTCCAAAAGATATTTGAATTACATTGTAATTAACACTTTATTTAGATTTTTGTAGGTTTTTTATTTTTTTTTATTTTCATTTTTACACCTGAATTTTTTGTTTTAATTACAAAATTAAGGGACGACTTGAAATTCAGATAGTGTCTCCAATCAAGAATGATTTCCTCAAAGTATGTTAAATCCTCTTAATTCAAGACCTTCCTGCTTTAAATTAATTTTGAACATAGACTAAATTTAAGATAATATTCGAGTTTTAAGACATCCCTTGATTTTGTTGCATCTTAAAGTAAGCTTCAATTTTTCCAGTGTACAATAATTTAAGAACAAAACATCTCAAATAGAACGTGGGATAACGTTCCTCCCCGTTGCGAAACTCGTGGGCCGAAATTTGCCGGGGCAATTTCGCTTTACAACTCTCGTTTGACTTGATAAAACTTATATGTCGCTGTAAAACCCAACCGCCCAGGGAGCGCGGCGAGGGAAGAAAGTTTTTAATATTCGTGTGCCGCAATATTCGGGCGGTCAATCAGTTTCCGATATGTAAAAGTCCGATAACGGCGAGATTAAAACGGACGTGTTTCTTTTGATGGGAATATAATGGAAACGCGGAAATGGAAACGAGGGGCGTAGGATGGAGGGGGAGGGGTGATGGCCGCATTCGTTTATTGGGCCATCAGGGTAGCGTGCGTTTGACGCTTGCTGGAAGGGGTGGGAAATTATAGTCTCCTCCATCGTCAAAGGCAGAAGGGTATAAAATCAGAAGCCCGGAAGACAACTCCACTCAGTAACGTTGTCGTCCCCGATCTCAAAGCCCCGGACGTTTCTAATTGCGAAACTTGGGAAAATGAGAGATCTATTTTGGCTGCTCCTCATTTTGCTCTGCACGGATTTTTTGGCCCGTGAGTAAAAACTTTCTCATGGATACGAAGCGAATGTCGAGATAGTGTTCAGTGATGAGAGTAAAACTGGGAGTCGTGGGATTGTTGGTGACCTTGATTTTATTAGTTGGAAGACAATTGTTAAATTGTAATTGAAACTTAGTGTGGATCATTTAATTTTGGCGTTGACAATGTTTATGGAACTTTGATTGGAAGGTTAAATTGAAGTTTCTGAATTGAGTTGAAATCATGGTTTAGAGTTTGAGGAACTGGAAATGATGGGCGAAGATGGAGAAAATATTTTTTTTGTGATAAGAAATATCTGATTGAAGTTTAGAGCCATCAGATGACATTTTTCTGATTGTCTTAGTTTTTAAATGTTTAGATATATGTAGAGTTTGTAATGATCTAGTTTTAAATTATAGTTTCCATTTGTAAAAAGATTTTATAATTGTGTTATTCAGTGATGTTTTCATCATGGCAAGTATTATAAATCTATAGGAAAAAGGGATTTATCTAACTACTAAAAACTAAAAGAGAAAAAGCTTCTTGTAAAGTAGAAAGTTGAAAAATATTGCAAGAAGTTTTGATAATCTTAATAGAAGATCAAGTTTTATAAAATTGTTTAAATTTATTAATAGTCTGGAAGAAGCTCGAAAAGTTTATAAAGCTTACAAAAGCTCTCATGAATAATTTGAACGTTTATACAAGGATAACTGATTTTTTCTCGAATATATCTTATATAACGAAGAATTCTTACAGTAAATTTTTAAGTATAAATCAATTTCGAGAGTTCTTTTGAGTCTTAACCTTCACCCCAGATTTTCTCAGGAAGAATAACAAACACTTCCAGTTAAGGGGGTCTCCTTTCCAGAACCAAAAAAAAGGTACTTTTTACTAATTTTTTTTTGAAGCAGAAAATAAAAACGCAGAACAACGATGTTCTGTACATTTTTAGTTACACATCTAAACCTTAAAAAACAATTTTTTTTATTTAAAAACAAAGGAAAATTTCGGAGTAATCCAAGTTTTTTCGAAACCACATTTTTTAAAATTGCATGCACGATTAAAAAAGAACCATTTAAGCTATAACTGTAAACTTTTTTTTATTATTAGATAATTAAAATGCGCATATAGTGAATCTCTAATTTACATAATACAACACTTTTTTTTATTATATATAACGCATTTTAAATAAAATAAAAGGGCGAAAAATTCGATTTTTTTGAAAAGTGACTCAAAAATTAATTAAAAAATTTTTTTTTTTCAATTTTATAGGTTCACTATATGCGCATGACTCTTCTGATTAAAAAAATATATTATATGTGTGTTTAAAATGAAAACTTTGGATAATATCGTGCACGCAAAATTCACTTTTCCGTGACGAGACGCTGCGCGAGATGTTCGATTACTCCGGAATTTTTGTTGTTTTCAAACAAAAAAAGTTGTTTTTAAAAGTTTAGATGTGTAACTAAAAATATACTAAAAATCGTTGTCCTGCGTTTTTATTTTCTGCTTCAAAAAAAATTAGAAAAAAATACCTTTTTTCTTGGTTCTGGATAAGGAGACCCCCTTAATGAAGAAATTTGAATGATTTTGTAAATCATTCATTAACTTCGATTGCTTTTATGGAGTATCGATACGTCAAAAAAACCCAGCTCCGCAATTTCTTGAAACATATTTTGAGTTATTCTTAAAGTGAAATATATTCAGATAATCTGTTTAAAATTATGTTTAAAAAAATTGTTTTGATGGGTATAATTTTAAATATAACTGAAAATTCTAAAAAGCCTTGATCAAAAAGTTCATCAAGATACAACTTAATTTTGAAAATCCGAATCTGGGATTTCCCAGATCCCGACCAAAAGTTAAATTAATAAACATAACACTCAACGATGTTTTCAGCTCCAGGATAATCCATTTAGTTTTGTTGAATCAGGAAGTTGAAAAAAAAATGAAGCAATTTTAGCTTCGTGTAATTTGCGTTAATTACGACGTCGAATCTAAAGTTTTCACTTTCCCGCCTGGTCTGACCGAAGAGCGACTTCTACTACTTCCTCGGAACGGGCAAATTTGATTTGTGATTTTTTTCTTTTTTTTTCGCCGTTCATTCGTTCTCGAGTATTCTTTTCTCGTGTAACGCAATATTTGTCAAAGGCGGAAGTGCAATTTAGGAAAAAAAGTGTAAAAAATAAAAACAGAAAAGCACGAGGGCGTAATTATCGAGGGCGTACTTCCTCCGTGAAACGCGAGCTGGGAAACTTTAGACGTTAATTAATCGATAATTTGTAATGGGAAGACGCAATTACGCGAGAGAAGGAAAACAAAAAAATCCGTGCTCGCATTTTTGGACTGGAATAATTGTGAAAGCGATGAATCGCACATACTTCAACTTCGCGAAATTGCGTTTCGAAACATTCATCATTTTCGATGACCGAGATTATTGGAACTGATGAGAAGTCTATTTACGCCGGTTAAATTATAAAATCGATAGACCCGAGGGAAATGAAAAATGCTTCGTTTCGTAATCGACGGGAAACGCGATTTTTGAGACCTGGAATCGAAAATTACGCGACAATTGCTTTTTCTTCTCATTCTCTCGTTTCGCGCTATCTCTTTCGGTACTTTTGTAGATAATATAAATGTACGGGTTTTCTGGTGTAATTCTAGTATGAAATGAGCTCCCAATGAGTCGGAACTGTGTTTTGATAAAAATGCTCGCCAGGATGCGAGGGCAGATACAGGTGGGTAGCGACCTACCGTAGAGTCAGAAAAAGTTTATGGTTTCATTTTATCTTACAATAATGAGTACGCAAAATATGGAAGATATTTTTTCTTGTCTTGCATCGTTTACTTATCAATAATATATTCAATTGAAACGACTGAAACATTGCATTCATTTTGGTCAATATCAATATTAAACAGGTGCGTAGGTAGAGGGGGGTTTTGGGGGTTCAAACCCCTCCCGAAATTCGAGATGAATTCATTATTATTTCACGAAAAATAGACAAAAATGATGATGATACGAAAATAACGCATTGAAATAACAATACTGAATCATAAAATGAGTAAAATTCGAATTAGGTTCAGAATTTTTAGTTTTTCTAATTCAAAATAACAATTATCTTAACCTAAAAGGAATTTGTTCTGAAACTTAATTATGATACAATATACAGCCGAACATTTCCTAAGAAAAAACATGGGAAAAATTTTTTTTAAATAGTGATTTAGAAAAAAAGCTTGAAATTTATGGAAATTCTAAGAATCTTAAAACTTTGAAATTTGAAAGTGAAAGTTTAGACAGGAATTCATGAAAATTCTAGAAAATCTTTCGAGTCATAGAATTTCTGAAAAATACTGAAAGTTATTGAATTCTATGAAAAAATTGCGTTATTGAAAAATCTGCGAAAATGGCATCAATGTATAAAAATACTGGAAAAAAGATAAAAAAACTTATAAATATTGAAAAAATAAATAATTCATGGAATAAATAAAATACTTAAAATTAACGAAGATCGAATTATCCAGGAAATTTATGAAATTATAAAATATCTGTCGATATTTGCATTCTTGAGCATTGAATTTTGAAAAGAAATATATGAAAAATCTACGAAAATACTATTAATCTAAAAAAAATACTGCAAAATCCTCTTCATTTTCGTAAATACTGAAAAAATGTGAGAAATACTAGAAATCTTTATATGAAAAAAATTTTCTCAACAATATTATTTCATGAAAAACAGACAAAAATGATAATGAAAAAAAAGTCCATAAAAATAACACTACTAATTCAAAAAATCAGCAAAATTAAAATAAGTCCAGAATTTTCAGTTTTTCTACTTCAAAAGAATAATTTTTCTAACTTCAGAAGAACTTTTCTGAAATGAATGTTTGACTTCATACAATGTATAGTAAAACATTTTCAAGGCAATAAAAATAATAAATATAGCTAACAATGAAAAATAGTCAATAATAAATAATATAGTCAACTAAAAATTTTCAATACTATAGCAAGTTGATGTATAGAAATCCATAAAAAAATCAGAAAATCCGTTAAGTTGTGAAAAAAAACTAAAATTATGAGAAAAAAAGTATTGAAAATCACAAGAATTGAATTCAATTACATTTAATACGAACATGAAAAAATATGCAACTCTGGACTTCAAAAAAATGAGAAAATCTTACATTTTCAAGGATTACAAATTACAAAATCCTGAAAGAAAAAGAAATATGTATATATTTTTTCGAAAAACACCCCTCGAAAATTTTTTTTGCCTACGCCTCTGGTATTAACAATTAATTACAATTTACCGGATCCCTGGATAAATATTGATCACTACTCGATTGATACATAGATTGTTTGTTCACATTTATTTGAAGAGAATAGTTTTCAATATTTTGAACATTGCTTTATGAATTTATTTGCTCAAATATTGTAGTACATGCTGTTATTCAAAATTTGATGAAATTGCCTGGGAAATGAAATAACTGTTAATATTATTCTGATTGATTGTTTGTTAATGAAATGCGTTTCAAGGTACATACAATTGTTATCAAATTTTGTTTGCCTACGCCTCTGATATTAACAATTAATCAAAGTTTACCGGATTCCTGGATAGATATTGATCAATACTCGATTGATTTATGGATTGTTTGTTTACATATATTTGAAGAGAATAGTTTTTAATATTTTGAACATTGTTTCATGAATTTATTTACTCAAATATTGTAATGCCGGCTATTGTTTTAAATTTGATGAAATTGCCTGGGCAATGAAATAATTGTTGATATTCTTCTGATTGATTGTTTGTTAATGTACAATTTCGAGGTAAATTTGTTTTTTATCGATTTTCGTTTTATTTTGAGTGCTTTGGAGGTAATAGGTAAACACAGAGTTTGAAAGTTTTGAATATTTTACTAAATTGTCAATTTAAAACTATTCATTATAGAATTTTAATAATAGATTGTAGATATCTATTTCTGAGTATTCCAGAAATTTTCTTTTAAAGAAGAGAACTCATTTCAGAACTTGAAGGTATAAATTTTGCGGTTGACAAACCATAAATTATATTATGAGGAACTTAAAAATATTTTGAATCCTGGACTCTCAATGTAAAGTATATAATTTCGAAAATCGTAAAAATTTCGAAATATACATATACTTTTAAATTGAAATATGTGAAATTATCGACGATTTGTGTACGATTGCAAATTTTTATTTTGAAACATTTCAAGAAAACCACCCAGTTTTTGTAGTTTCAACATATCCTTCATGTTCTCTAAAGTCAATTAAGTTATGAAACATTTAGTGAACTTCTAGCAATTTTGGGTTTTTTACAAATCATTCCTTGAATTTTTCAAAATTAATGTGGAATCTTTATTTTTATCATTTTTATAAATTTATAAATTTTTAGCTCATATTTTATTATTTCTCTTTATTTGATGCCAACATAAATAAATAAAAAAAAATGAATTACCTGAATGATTCGAGATGAAGTGATTTAATATGAAAATTCACAAAATTGTTAATTACAAGATGGAGAGTTTCAAAACTTCAAGTTACGGAGTATATAATTCTCTAATTACTGATTCTGTACAATAAATTTGTAGAGACGCGAACTCAAGAGTTCTCCACTTTATGATATTTGCTGTGACCATTTCTCTTTTCCCCAAATGAATAGTTGCATCTACCCCTGAATGCTGAAGAGAAATTTCGTTCGTTTTCGAATGGAAGCAACGTGATATCGGCTTTTTACCTAGTTGGAATGTTGTATTGTACAGGTGTCGAGGGTACTCGAAATATCTGAAAGGCTGGGATCGTGCTCGAAATTTCGAGGTCGTGGCTTCGCATTCAAAAAGCATTCCCATTTTTTTGGGAACCCTCAAATTTCCCGCTATTTGTTGTTACTTTGAATATTGTGGGTTCTGGTTTTCACTATACCAGATTGGCTTTGACCAAAATATCAGATTTCATCTAGATATAAAGAGTTTAAATTCTAAAGAAAGAAAATAATGACTTTGAAAGGAAGATTGCAAAAATGATTTATACAAAGAATAAAAGCATACTATGTATAAATAAAGAGACACGGAAAAGTTGAGTTGAAAGTATGATACATTATGGTGAAAGTTATTCATATTATGCATAAATTTTATTTTATTGTTATTTGTTGATGTATTGTTCTACTTCATTTTCAAAATCAATGATATTGAAATATTTTGATAGAATTAACTGTTACAGAGTGTTACATTTAAAATGTTGTGGTTGATTATATTTTAGGTTTTTTAAAAAAATAAATTGGGTAAAGATAAAGACAATAAGAAGTAAATGTAAATTAATTTTGGACGTATTGAAATAAAGAAATTGATGTGAATAAGAAAGACTAAGAAAAAATTTCATCCTTATGATTGGTGAGTTTATATGACGATAATGATTTATTCATAATTTTGAAAAAAAGTAATTCCAAAATACCAGTAATAATTCTAATACTTTCTTGTGCTGCTGGTCTGTACCACTAGTAATTTTGATTTTTATGAAAACATTATGAAAATTTGTATAAAATCGACCTTAGAAAATTCTTATAAGAGAAACTTTTTTAACCCTTACTCGGCACACTTATTACGTAACCCTTAGTTTTCTTATGTAGAACAACTCCAGTGTGTCGAGCAAAGGTTAAAATAGTAACCTTATAATAACCTTATAATAAAAGTTTTTCTTATAGAATTCAATTTCCTGTAGAAATTTTTAGAAAATAATCTTTTAATAATAATTTTTTTCTGTATAAAATTTATGAAAAAATTCGTTATATAAGATATTTGTCTATTCGAATAGTTTTTCCTAAAAAATGTTTTTCTAAATTTTTCAGATTATTTGTATTCTTTCCTTTTAGTAGAAGACTGTATTTTCAGAGTTTCCTTTATTCTTTGTTTTCAATGTTATTATTCTTTTGATACTGCTTTTTTAATAAGATTTTGCGAAATATTTTATATTCAAATATTGGATGAATAATGATATTTCATATTATTAATTATTATTTTTTATAATATTTTGAAATTTTTAGAATATAAAAAACCATATCTCTGTTTAGAATTATATCAACTTGTAATACATTTAAGCAACCCGGAATTAACAAATGTTTCTTAAGAATTCAATTATTGATAATAATTATATTATAATTTATTCATAATTGTGAAAAAAATAATTCCAAAATACCAGTAAGAATACAAATACTTTCTTGTGCTGCTGGTCTGTACCACTAGTAATTTTCATTTTTATGAAAACATAAAAATTTGTATAAAATCGATCTTAGAAAATTCTTATAAGAAAAACTTTTCTAAGATGGTAAGCTTATAATAACCTTTATAATAAAAGTTTTTCTTATAGAATCCTATTCCCTGTAGACATTTTTAGAAAATAATTTTCACAAAAAACTTTTTTTTTTGCATAAAATTTGTAAAAATATTTGTTTTATAAGAAATTTGTCCATTGAAACAGTTTTTTAAAAAAAATGTCTTTCTAAATTTTTCTGGTTATTTGTTTTTTTTTTAAATTTCAGTTGAAGACTGTATTTTCAAAGTCTCTTTTATTCTTCATTTTCAATAATAATATTATTTTAATACTGTTTTCTCAAAAAAAATGTTGAGAAAGATTTCATGTTCAAATATTCAACAAATGATATTTCATATGAATAATTTTTATTTTTTATAGATTTTGAAATTTTTTATAAAAGTGTAACTGGTTTTTATAAGGTCCCTTTATAAGAAAATTTTTTTTATAAGAATTTTCTAGGGTTGACTTAAAAAAAAACGGAATTCTTGTAAGAAATTTCTGATTGTAAGTTATAAGAAATAGTAACCTTATAATAACCTTATAATAAAAGTTTTTCTTATAGAATTCTATTTCCTGTAGAAATTTTTGAAAAATAATTTTTTCATAACAATATTTTTCTGTATAAAATGCATAAAAAAATTTATTTTATAAAAATTTGTCTATTCAAACAGTTTTTCCAAAAAAATGTTTTTCTAAATTTTTCAGGTTATTCGTATTTCTTTAATTTCAGTTGCAGACTGTATTTTTAGAGTTTTTTTTATTCTTCGTTTTCAATGTTATTATTCTTTTAATACTGTTTTTCTAATAAGATTTTGCGAAATATTTCATATTCAAATATTCGATAAATAATGATACATTTCGTATTATTAATTTTTTTTTATAAGATTTTGAAATTTTTTGCAAAAATGTAACTGGTTTTTATGAGAAAAAATTTACCTCATAGGTTTTTATAGGTCACTTTATAAGAAAATTTTTTTTATAAGAATTTTATATTTTTTATAAGAATTCCGCCATTTTCTTTAAAAACGAAATCACTGAAGACACAATTCAGATTTTCCATTGATTGTTGCAACGATTTTCTTGTACATGAAAGGCAAGCTATAACTTCAATTTGCACAAAAAATTATGCACAATCTACCGCTGCACAAAAATCTGTATGTACCATAAATCTATGCAAAAAGTCAACAATCCGCAAAAAATTTATGCACAATGTTCTGAAACACATTCACGACTTTCATAGAAAACAAATTTTTGGAAAAACGTATTGGAAAAAACCCAACCATGAAACAGTCAAATTTGAACTGTTTTTTTTTCGCAAGAGCGTGCGCGTTGTTCAGATTGATTAGGTTGATTGATTCGAGCGTGATTCGTAGATGGACGCAGAATAAAAAATGATCGACGAGCGAGCGGATTAGTAAAACAAGCCCGGGTCGGGAAAAGAAGCGGCATAATTTGCGTCAGGCCGGCGCGAGCTGCAGGAATATTGAACAGCGCGAGGACGGGCAGGGCCGATCTTCCGGCGCTGAATTTCAATTTCAAAAGAAACACCGGCGTCGGAGTAAACGAGCCCCCGGACATCAGGACTGCGTACGACACGGAAAATATGGATTCTTCCAACGCTTGACTTTCGATGCTTTTCACCTTGGTGGAAAGACTCTAGTTTCCAAGGGGATGTAAAAAAAGCTACGAATATTTTTCCAAGTTCACGAGGACGAATTTTTCAATTCACAGCATAGTTTATTTATATATTAGGCTTGGTGAAGGTAAATAAATTAAATAATCAAACCTAATTGAACTTGTTTTATTGCGAAAATAATAACTGCTAGGGGAAAAAATTGTCGATAAATTGTTGGGAAAAAGTTGACTGTTGATTTTTAATTAGAGACTTGATAAAACGAATTTACAAACATTCTCTTTCTGATTCCTCCTGCTGATTTTTATTAGAGAAGTTTTTGTCGAGGCTGAGTGCTCGGTGATCAGTCGTCCAGTGGAAAGTTCACTCTTTGTGAGCTCATTATTCGCTACTTGACAGGGAGCTTACTTTAGAAAAAATTTTAAGGATCACTCTTTGATTTTTTGGTTTCAGTTTTTCATGTATAACAAGTTTTGAAAGTATAGCGAGTAATAGAGTTTCTGGAATTTTTCAAGAAAAATTTATTTGATATTAATTTACAAGTTATTTAATAGCAAAAATCTGAATATAATAACAATAAGTTCATTTCGATAAAAACGTGATTTCAAATTTGAAAATTCGATAAAAACATCGTAGCATTAAGTACAAAAAATTTGAATTAAATGTCTGTGAATCTTCACCAATAAAGAAGCAAATAAACCATTTCCTCTTGTTTTTTCCTCGACATCCGAAAAAAGGAAAACCGTCTCTTTCACTCCAGGATGAGTTGAAAAAACCTATCTCCTGAAACTCGTCGATAAGAGACACTTTTCGCGCTTAAAAAGCAGAGAGGAAGATAAATGTCTTTTTTTTTCGCAGTGAAGTAGGAAGACGAAAGTAAAAAACAATGACTCTCGAAATCCAGAAACATATAGGAATATGTACAAATTAAATATATTCATGAGTTCGTATGGAAATATATCGTATGTATATGCTTATACATACTTACATTTTCCGGGTCACCTCGGAAAAACAGCAGAGATTCCCGCGGCAAATTCCGGTAACAAAAGGAATCGAATTCACGCGACGCTCGCGCATATATTCCAGGATCGCACCGGCGCGGTGGTGATTTAAAATGTTGACGTTTCCGATCTTTTTCGTGCGCCGAATTTTGCATAACCCCCAGCGAGTAAATTTTTCGCGCATTAGCCAGCGCGTTTTTCGCGAGTCACGTAACATTTTTCATTTCCTACGCTACATTTCTCATCGTCAGCTCTTTCCCAACCAGTTTTATCGGGGAGTATTTTTTTTCCAGGGAAATGACCCAACGAGTATTTCTTTTTTCGTAAAATTCAATCCTTTTATTAATTGACAAAGCGTTCATAATGAGTATCAATGTGTTCTCCCTTCATTTTCTCTCGTATTCGTGGCCACCTTGTTTATTTAAACTATTTTTAATACGTAATATAACAAATATGTACACCAGGTGAGTTCAACAAACTAGTGATACAAATTTCAAGACGTGAAAGATACATTCGCCTAACTCACGCCGTGGGAGAAGTGCGCACTTCTCCCACGGCGTGGAGTAAAATTAAGTTGGCAATTGGTGTGATGGCAATTTTCTGCCTCTCTAATCTCTTAGTCGCTCTAGGCTTTCGAAGACAAAGAATTTTTTCGCTTTTTAGAAATATTTACAAGTGAGACTAAAAATCATCCGTTCATATTTCACGCACGTCGCTTCGTTTTAAAATGGGGGGACGAACAGATGGTAGTTTTTTTTCATATATTATCATGTATGATTATATACGAAGGCATCGAGATTCATACAAGTATAAAATTTTTTTCGCCAGTGATACTTGGAAAATATATGCGTTTTCATTCTCTTTTTATCGCGTATTAAAATTTTACGAGACGTGTTTACATCAAATTAGACGTGGGAAAAGAGAAGATTTGTTTCAAGGATTCGAAGAAATTCTTGGAAAAAACTCAATGAACCGCATTTGCAAATCACATTTTCTAAGTGTAACTGCGATCGAATCACTTTTCCCAAGTCTGTTCGAAATTCAGAGAATTCTATCTTGATCGATCAATGGATTCCTAGCGCTCTACTTACGGAACGTTCAGAGGGAACAATTCGTTTTTCCGAGCCAATGACACTGATTTTGATGCACGCTCGTCTCGTATTCTGCGGAAATTGGCGATAATCATGGCGGATCTCGATTACAGTAATTGCGAAATAGGTAAAAGATGACGCGTAATGAGCCGTGGAAGTTTTACGATACGTTATATGTAATTGATTTTAATTTTTTTTTGTAAAAATTTGTGAAGCAATGTTTTGATTTATGGAGTGAAGTCTTTGATTTTTGATTTGACGATGGTTGTGATTATTATCCTCAGATTCATCGATCTGATAACAATTATGTTTTTTATGTACAGGGGAAAATTTTTTTTGGATGAGGTGAATGTCTCTTGTGGCAATGATTTTCTGAGGTTTGACTCATTTTTTGGAAGAACTGTACAGTGAAGAAATATATCTAGTGAGTTCACAGAAAAATTTCTTCAATTCTTATGAGCGTTAATATAATAGTTTCGGAAGTTTTTTTGGTTCACTCAAATAAAATAAAATCGAAATATAAATATTTTATTCAAAAAAAATTTGTTTGAACTAAAAATTTATTTAAGTAAACCAAATATTTGGTTAGTCAAATAACGACCAAAAGTTTGTTTGAGTCAACCAAATTTTAACCAAATTTCAAAATTGTCTTAAATCATTTAATTTTCGAAATATCTTCAAACTATTCAAACTGCCATAAGATTTTGGGAAATCTTTCAAATTTTTTTATTGTTAACGCTGTCGAAACTATTTTCAACTATTCAATCGTACCTATTTTTGCACATGGTTATTATATAAATTACATAACAATCGAAAAAAATACAAAATTAAAAAAAATATGTTCTCACTGTCAGATAATTTCTTCACTGAATAATTCCAAAGCCATTAAATTTTTCATTGATTCTAAAAGTTCATGATTGAAACACTCACCTCATTTTTGAGAGGCTGCAGCAATCGATTGGTCATTTTGATTCTCACATATTATTAGCAATAACAACAGTGACCAAACCATTTATTACACCAGAGAAGCAGACTCAAGTTCGATCTTTATAACAGTTATGAAACGGTTCAGACGTACTTTTTTTGACCATAAAAAATTGTTTACTGTTACGTGAAACGCAAGCTCGTTTTATCATGAGTTTTTGTTTTCATTTTGTTTACGACCTGGCGTTAATTATCGGGTCGAAAATTTATCTAGTTTTTTACGAAGCTTGATGATAATTGACTTTTATATACATTTTAATACGATGTTATCGAACGTTATTCAGATGTTTTTATTTTCCATCGATAGAAATATTGTGTAAAAGAATTTTTGGTAAACTTCATCGACATCAATTTGCAAGTTGTTTAAAATTCATGAGTGTAAATATTCGTTCAGATGTTTTTCCATTACAGAAGCTAAAATGTTTTTTTAAAAAGAATGTTTTTTGATTGATCCTTTGAGTCTTTGAGAATTGATGGAATTCATTATCTGTAATTCTTCATCTGTAGTTATTTACACTCTGTCATAAGCAAAATTTAGCGTTGAAAATGAATAGAATTCTAAATTTCGGATTGGGAAAACTGAAGAAAATTGTCATAACGAATTTTCCTTTTAAATTACGGCGCCAGGTCAACGTTTTAGCGTCGAATTCGAAAACACTTTTTTTTCACTCTTAGTATCCGAAGTTTCTGATTCGCGAGGAAAAAAACCTGCTTTTCATCGTATCGTAGATCGGGGGCAAAAACGGAGCTCATGAACCCGTTTCTGCCCGGTAACGATCTCTTCACTCAACAATAATTACTCATTCAGCGCGATGACTAAGGGATACAATTTTCGACTCTTGGTACATCACAATTTCAAAGGCGTATTCACAACAACGTCGGGGGGTGCGTCAAATTTATTACGTCTCGCGTGAACTTTACATCCAAAGGAATGTTGCAGGCTCTCGGCAATATTTCATACAATATTGCAATTATCAACGATAAATTGCAACGGGGCAGCTCGATAAATCGGGCGTCAACAACGAATCCCCGATCGATCGGTCCGACGATTTTTACGGGAAAACAAATAACGTTCGATTTATCGAACTGCGGTTGTTGCGGTGGAAGACACAGTGGCGTGTCAGGGGTGATGGGGGGACGTAAAATTAAAAGTGTGAATGTTGAAAAACGATATTTCGGGGAGAACAACTATGATATATGATTTGTAATTAGTAATGAGTTGATTGATGGTTTGTGAAATTTACTGGGATTGATGAATTGAAGTTTTTTTTATTGAATAAAAGGTATTCTGGTACTCTTTAGAACCCGTAAGTGAGCCTGTGAGTTATGGTAACTTTTACGGGTGTTTTGTGCAAAAAAAACTGTAAGAGAATTCGCTTGAAATGAGATATAATAATGAAAGAATTTCACAAATATGTATTTTATAAATTACCTCTAGCCGTATTACTCATGAATCTCATTTAAAATGTTCTTTGATTTCTAAGATTTTATGAAATTCGAAAATGCAAAAAATGTGGGCAATCTTGGATAGTTTTCGAATTTTGAAAACATAAAAAATATTACACATTTTTGACAACTTGGAAACTTTTAGAAATGTTGGAGATAATGGAATTTTAAGAAATTTGGAAACTTACAGTTTTTGCATTTCTAAAACTTAAAAATTTCATACTCTAAAATGTTCAGAATTTTTGACAACTTAGTATTATGAAAATTATAAACCTATTCCTAAATCTTTGCAAAGTTTTCAATTTTTTGAAACTTGAATTATGAAAAAGTAGAAAATTTTGAAATTTTTAACAGTCCTAAAAGTTTGAAAAATTGTTTGAGTTTTCAAATATTTTCAATATTCAATCTGAAGTAGATTGAATATGTCAGTAATTTTCAACGATTTTGGAATTTTTTTCAAACAATAAAATTCATGAAAATCTAAAACCTTTGAAAATTTTTGGATTTATGAAACTTTCAAATTCGATTTTTCTCAATTCAAAATTTTAAATAAATCAATAATTTTCTCTAATTTCTAATTATTAATTTATTTTTATTTTTTATTTTTAAAATTTTGAACTGCGATGTAAATTTAAATTTCAGAACGAAAACACCGAAAATTCTTGAAATGATGAAATTTTCGAAAAACAAAAAACTTCAAAGTTTTCGATTTTAAAACTTTCAAATTGGATTTTTCGAATTCCGAATTTTCGATGAATTTTCAATTTTTTTATTGACAATTGATAATAAACTGTCAATTTTGATTTTTTGAATTTTTATTTTAAATTTCAAATAAAAATATCAAAATAAAAACTTGTGGAAATTTGAAAATTTCAAGTCTTTGGATTTCTATAATTTAAAAACTCCAGAGAAACGAAAATGTTGAGAACTTTTGACATCTTAAAGAATTTCGAAAATTATGATACTTTAAAAATCCTTATACAGTTTTTAATTTTTCAAAACTTGAATTTTGAAAACATAGAATATCTCGTGAAAATTTCAACATAACTAAAAATTTTTGAACTTTTTGCATATCTTTAATTTCAAATATAAAATACATTAAAATGTCAGTAATTTACAACGATCTTAAGGGGGGGGGGGTAAGGGATAAGCAGATTCAGAAAACCGATTTTCTTTTTCTACGTTTTTTTGAAGTTTAACGTTTCACAAATGTTGTGTCACAAATTCAAATTAATTAATGATTCAGTGTTAGTCACAAAAAAACTTTTTTTCTCATTTTAAGAGTAATACACAAATTTTAAATGCGTTTTTCTGAAAACCAATTTTTTGAGTCCGTGAACACGATCCTGTAAAATCTACTCGACCGATTCTTTTCAAACTTGGAACATACTTTCATG
>JAPYZL010028549.1:0-13962 GCA_030522825.1 Platygaster orseoliae | reverse complement strand
TGGGATATTCATTTTATGCTCTGAACGTTTTATATTCACTTCTGGCGCTTGAAAAACTTTATACATTTCTGCCCACAAAATTTTAGCTATTCACTTTGTGCTCTCAGGCTGTCAATTGATCGAATTTGCAGACTAGGAAATGTAATTGTGGAAAGAGTCGACTTCAATGAACCGTCGATTTCGATTTTTTAATCGCGTCCTAAATCCTATTTATATAGAAGTGATCTATTACTGTAAATTCTATGTTCAAAGTCATTTATTGCGATTTAGTGTTGTGACAAATTGTTATCGTAAATATGCTGTGTCTTGTTTGTATTTCATTGTTGTTGTTTAATGCGCAATTCTTTCGAGCATTCTGATTTAATTATGTAGTAGCGTTTGGATATCTTGTTTTCATTTCTATAAGCGTCATGTTATTCGTCGTTGTATTATGATTTTTGTTCGTTTTCGACAGATTTCTGAAGCGCGATAAGTTATCGTACTTAGATAGTGTATTTATTAATTGTAAATCAAAAAAGGGCATATGCCCGTGCATCTATATAATGAATAAATAAATAAATAAGTACAGATACTTAAATATTTTTTTTATTATATAATTAACTCATTAACCCTAAACATAATTACGTTCTTTCTTTAAACCTAATGGGGTTTAAACCTAAAATAAAACCGAATAAGTGTTGGCACGCGAAGCGCGTAGGAGGGCGCAGCCACACTAGTTTTTTTTATAAACCATTTATACATTGATAATTCAACTGCATGTTAGTATGAAAGCCTCATGATTGCTAATGACTCAGAAGGAATCTATCACATAGTTATACTGATTTTGCACAAGACAAGTTGAAACAGTCTGCCGAATTTTCATGTTAGTTTTTTGTAAAGTGACTATTTTTTGAAAAACAACTTATCACGATCGAATGTTCGCACGATATGAATTGGGAAATCATTACCGACTTATTATAATATTTATTAATTTCACAATAAGAAAAGTATAGATGAAATTTTTTTTCCTGAAACTCCAGATAAAATTAACTGCCAAAAAAGAAGGTGGTGGGGACTTTTTGTTACATTTAATTGTGGAACATGTGAAAATATGAAAACGTGTATAACCGCAGTCTCTATCTTTTTCTCAGTATTCTTCAGTATTTGTGTCAAGTAAAATTGAAGTATATAATATGGTCTGGCCGAAGATTTTATATCATTATTGTTTGTTTTGATTCATTTCTGGATTTTCGTCAATGGTCATCGAACTAATTGGCGTAAACTTTTTATGTTGATTAAAAAAAAATCATAATTTTGAAAAAATTATTATTGTTCTGTTTTACCCGAAACTTTTTTTCCTTTTTTTAAATTATCACGAAGAAAATGAGAAAACATCCAACCTAGAAAATTCACAGAATTTTTTTTCACAAACAGTATCAAGAACTCTAGTGGGAAATCGTGTTTGTAACAGAGTTGCCTTTTTGGTAAATGATAATCAAGGGATATATTGCAGTTTATGTTTGAAAATATCGACAATAAATTATATGAAAGAATCGAAATAAATATTGTCTCACGGACAATAGATATTTATGCTACAAGGGAGAAAAAAGATGATTCCAACGAGTGCAAAGTTTGGGCACTCGTTGGAATTATCCTTTTTGTTTCGTGTAGTATACAATATTATTTCCCATGCATGTGTAAAAGTAGCCACTTAATTTTTATGGAACGCAGGAACGAAATCCTCTTTTTGGAGTACTTGGAAATCAGCGGGAGTTATCAATAAAATCCTAGGGAACAGGGTTTTTGTTGATATTTCCCGCTGATTTCCGAGTACCCCAAAAAGGGGCTTTTGTTCCCGCATTCCATAGAAATAAAGTGGCCTTTTTTACGGATGAATGGGAAAAAAAGTTTAATGTTCTGATGTTCATTTTCTTTTCGATGGTCTGCATTATTTTCTTAATTGTGCTTTGATAACTCAAACATCAATACAAACATGCATCAATAATCTCGGTTGAAATTACTAGAATTCATAAAAAAAAAAATCTGTAGAAAGAATTTTCAAACTTAACTGAGATAATCATATAATAATTCATCGCAACCACTTTAAGTCCTACTATTAATAATCTCAGTTAAAATAATAGAACTATTGAGAAAAAAAAAAAAAACTCGAGAAAGAATCGTCAAAGTGAACTGAGATGTTTGATAATGCAGGTATTGTATTAGATACTGTGTAGTTGCCTTCATTATCATAATTAAGTATTTATTGAAACGAAAATCGCAAAGTTTCATTTCTGCAAAATTATGTAATTTTCATGGTTTTTTTTGCCTAGTGAGTGGATATTTTGCATTGTTTATATGAAATTATTTTGTTAAAACAATTTGTTCGAACGAATTTTGTAACAATTACATTTTTACATCAAATATGCCCTTTTAATGGTTTTTAAGTGTGTTAGAATTCGACATTCTTTTCGTAAAATTTCTTTGTTAAAAAAAACTGTTGAATCAAATTTTGGCACAATTTTGTTTTTACAATATACATGTCCTTTACATTGTTTTTTTCGTCGCTGAGTAAGGACTCAACTTTGCTTTTGTGGAATTATTTCGTTTGAGTAATTTATTTAAACAAATTTTTGAACAATCATATTTCAACATCATATATGTTTATTTCATGGTAATTAGGTTGCTAAGTTGGAATTTCACATAATTTTTGTAAAATAGTTTTCTTCGGACAATAAATTTCAACAAATTTATTAACGATTTTACTTTAGAAACATATATCTATGTCCATTTTATGGTTTTCGAGGTGGATGAGATAGAATTTGACATTGTTATCGTAAAATTCTATTGTTTCAACAATTTATTTGAACAATTTTAGAAACAATTTTATTTTCACAACATACATGTCTATTTCATGGTTTTTTGGTTTGATGAGTTAGAATTTGACATTGTTTTTGTCAAATTCTCTTTTTCAGCCGTTGATTGAAACAAATTTTTGCGCAATTTCTTTTCTCTAACAAATGTGTCTTTTTCATCGTTTTTTGAGTTGCTTAGTTGAGATAAAAATTTTTTTTTTATGGAAATATTTTGTTTAAACAATTAGTTAAAAAAGTTTTTAACAATTTTATTTTTACTACATATAATATATGTCCATTTCATGTTTTTTTGGGTTACTGAGTTGGAATTTGACATCGTTTTTGTAAAAATGTTTTGTTTGCATAATGTACCTAAACACATTTTTAAATATTTTATTTTTACAACACATTTAATGGTTTTTTAGGTTGCTGAGTTGGAATCTGACATTGTTTTTGTAAAAATCTTTCATTTGAATAATTTACTTAATCAAATTCATTAACTTTTCTACTTTCACAACATATATGTCCTTTTTATGGTTTTTTTGGTTTGCTGTGTTGGCATTTGACATTTTTTTTTTAATTCATTTGTTTGAACAATTTATTTAAACAAATTTATAAGCAATTTTTTTTACAGCATACACTGAAAACTCGTTTATATCCGCTCTCTCTATCTCACTCTACACTCCTTTATATCCAAAAATTCTATTGAAATCGCGGATATAAACGAGTGTAGAGTGACATAGAGAGTGCGGATATAAATGAGTTTTCAGTGTATATCGATGGGTCTTCGCCAGAAGAACATATAACTCGCGGCACCCAAGCATTCCAACCCAGGCATTCCAAGGGGCGATGAACGGTATTTTGGAGTATCATTGACCGAGGTGAAACATTCCAGTGTAACTCCATTTTTAGACTTTTTCCGAAAGAATAATTATTTGTTTCTTTAAATCCTCCAGAACGTTCCACAAAAAATTTGGAAACCAATTTCAATTTTTACCCTTAAAAATTGAAAAACAAACCAGGACGTCTTCGAACTCGTAGTAACGATTGTTAGTGAGTTTTTGAAATGCTTTTTTACTGTTTTACGTATAGAAATAGTTATTTTCGTTATCGGGAGCTAGAGCCAATTTTGGCGAAGCCGTACGTTTTTGCCCGAGCCGGAGGCGAGGGTCAAAATAGGTAAAGCCACAATTGGCGATACCTCACGATTGCGAATGTAATTTTTCATCACAATAGCCTCAAAGTCACGTCCAAATGTCAGTTTTGAGGTTAGAGTGATGAAAATGTTATTTTATTACGACTATCTCGAATTCTAGGTTCAGTTAATACAAATATTAAATTCTTTTCTAATGTTCCGTAGTAGGAACATTAAATGTTCAAAAAATTCCGGAATGAAAGGAACAAGACATTATTTAATGTAAGGAAGAATAAATAAGGTATAATCTATTATATGATATTATTATAATCAATGAACAATATTATTATATTCAAATATTTATAACATAAACCACACAAGTAATAATACTATATTTTGTAGCTTCTTGATACATTCAATTTACGTGATATAATACTATAAGTAAAAAAACAAAATTTGTTTTTGAGACTTACACCTTCTCTATCAATCCACCTTTTTTCATTGTATTTGTTTATGTTTACATCAGAATCATTATATTTCGATAATTACATAATTGAATTGAATATTAAATGTAATATTATTTTATTAATTTTTTTTGTATAATTGAATTCTTAGATCCAAGATAATGAATATTCTTTTCATAATAGGGGAGACTGGGGCAAAATACGCAGTATTTAATAGTATTAAATTTTTGAGGCAGCATGAGGGCTGAGAGGATCTTCAAATGGCACTACAATATTGTAGCCCACATATGTGGGAACAATTTAGCCTCAGGCAACTTCAGTTCTGGCTAATTCTTATGCCGCATATATTTATTTAAAAAAAAAAAAAACGATTTTCTACTCATTTTGCCCCACGCTGGGGCAGAATGCGCAACCGGTGAGGCAAAATGCGCAATTCCGGAAATCGCTTTTTTCACGAGGTTGATTGCTGAAAAATTGTGGAAAACACAAAATAAATGATTTCATAAAAAATTTCAATAAAAATTTTTTTTTCAGAACAAAATTTGATTTTCAAAATTTTTATTTATTAAGAACAAAAATTTCCTAAGTAGTGATTGAGTGTCCGTCCAGCGACAGAAAAGCGTTTCGACGCGCAATTCGCAGACATCCCCTCGCAGACAGCCTTGCACGCTTCGAATACTTTTCCACCATCAATCCGTTCTGTTTTGCGAACATAAACGCGAACCATGATGTAAAAAATGCTAAAAAAAAATAAATAAGTAAATTTAGAACAAGATCGTTATTTCACAAAAATTGAAAAATAGGTTGTCAAACTTTCAAATTTGTTAAAAAAAAAGGTGTTGAGAAAAGGAGGCTTTTTATAAGTTGGGGAACTTAAACTCCACCTACATCATATTTAAGTTTTGCTGTTCAAAAGTGACACGACCTTTTTTTTGCTCATCACCCTCATTACATTTTTCAAGTAAATGTTTGTGGGGCTCGGGGCACTGCCCCAGTATCGATACAACCCTGGGCTTAGAAACAATTTGGCGGAAAAAAAATGGAAAACAACAAATAGCATAACATGACCAAACACAGTGAAAAAATACGAAACAAGCACTGCCCATTTTGCTCCACGCAAAACTGCGCATTTTACCCCATGGCTACATTTCCGACTTATCAACGTGTGGTTCGAAAACGAGTCAAAATTTCGCCAAACCGATCACGTTTTCGTCTTTCTCACACCTGAATTACTACAAAAACTCATCTACCATCAATTCTGGTGAAAAAAAATGACGCAAAAGTTGAAGTTTCTTTTCAGACAAATATTTACAACACAGTGGCAAAAACAGACTTTGTTTTTCAATTACTGACGTTTGATACTCGACACTAGAGCCATATATGGAAAAAATTTCAAGTCTCCAGTGATTACCGTTCTGACGGTAATGCAAATTGAACATTTTTTGAACTGCCCATTTTGCTCCAGTCTTCCCTAATATTTTTATAATTATTTTATATTTTTCTATAGTACATAGAAATTACTATGTTACATAATATAACGGGTGTTTCAGAGTCCCTGCATATACCGAAAACTATAGATTCGTCTAAAATTCTAAGACGATTGTTCCTTTACCACTTTTTAAGAAACTCTAAATCAAAAAAGTTATTCAAGTTTCAAATTTAACAATAAAAGGGCTTTTTTGACAAGTGAGGATGAAAAACTAGAGACTAAACTCTACCCGAATTTTCTTCTTCATTTTTTTTTTAGTTGTCAAGTCCATTGCCATCTATCACAAAACTCAAAATGAAAAAAAAGAATATTCGTGTTTGAAATCTGACAAATCAGATTGGTTGAAACTATTAACTCGAATATCTTTTTTGATTATGAGTTTTGCGAAAAGTGGCAAAGAACTTTTCGATAAGGTAAAATATTAAAAGAATAAAGGTATATTGCAGTACATGGTTTGTAACATAGTTATTAGGGTGGTCCTTAGTAACATTGATTTTATACCGATAGACTTAGCGATCGATGCACCCTGTGACGAGCGGGGATCGTGCCCGTCACGCAAGTCCTTGAAACTCCTAGATCAACGTTGGTTGTTGGTTGTTGATGATGATTTTCCAATCTAACGTCGATTGTTGCTGCTTCTGTTGCTAGTTGTTATTAATATCGAGAATTCATTGCACTTTCATATATTATTTTTCAAGTTATTTTTACTTCAATGTTGTTCTTTCAAATAATAATGAATCGTTACTGTTTCTTAATCTTTAATATAATTTCTTCAAGATACAAGGTTATTAACTGTGTGACTATTGATAAAAATCTCTCATAATACTACGCAGTCCGCTTCGCGGCATCGATATTTAAGCACCAAAATTTCCCCGAGGAACGGGAAGATGTGAGTGACCCGCGACATCGAAATCGCGATGTCGAAATCGATCGCGTTGGCAATTCATTATTTGCTATTATTCGTACTTGCATTTCTCGGATTGGAAAATGCGAGTTCTATTTAAAAATGCTCGTCAAAAGTGCTGAGCGAAAAATACCGGGCGCGCTTCGATAAAAAGGCTTCATAAGCATAATGTCGAATCAGCGTTTCGGTCAATTCGCGCTTCACCTTTGAATTAATAAATTGTGAAATAGGTAACGCGTATCCGAACGGAAGAATGCCGTTCGTCACAACCCCCCTTAAAGTTTCCAAATATAAAAAAAGTAAGAAAGCCAAAATTTGAGCTTAATCGAAGCAAATCAACCCATGCCTCAAGAGCGATAAAGTTTAGTGAAAATAGCAATTTTTATGAAAAAAACCATATTTACGAAAAAAATCGTAACATTTTGAAATTCCCTGGCAATCCTCGGACACCGATATATCGGTGTATAAACAGTGTGTCATCGGTGTGTAATCGGTGTGGGGTTTTGTTTTGCTCCTGAATTAATTTTGATGCTGTTTTTTCACAAAAATCGATAGAGTCGATTTATTTAACAACTATTCTACTTGAATTTCCGCACAATTGTGAGAAATTACGAAATTCACGATTTTTCAAAGACGCTATTTATGTTTAGCAAAGTATCGGTAACAGTAAGTTGACTTGACGGGTAAGAGCTATGGGTAACAGTCTGTAAAGACTGTTACATTACTACTATCTTAAATTTACAAGGATTTATTTCACTTAACATTTTTATCTAAATTTTCGTTTATCACAAATGACAGTAAATCATATTTGAGAATGAGAAAAATGTATAAAAATTTCGAATATAATGAACGATTTGAATATCGCCGTCAGTAAGGTAAAATCCAGCAACGGAAATAATTAACAGCATTAGAGTTGTACAGTTTTCCAATAAAAAAAAAAATATTACTTTTGCGAATATTTGAAAATACGGCGCGATAGTGGTTTCGTCACATGCATTCCAAAATATTCATTTTTTCGTATTTCCAACGATTTGATAATATTTTCCACGAAATGAATCAGAATCGTGAATAATATTCAATTAATTTTTTTGAAAAAACAACATCAAAATTAATTCAGGAGCAAAAAAAAACCGACACCGATTACACAGCGATTACACACCGATATATCGGTGTCCGAGGATTGCCAGGGTTTCAATCGATTTCCGATTTTTTTATGTCGTTGTAATCGCTAGAGATGCTCAAAACATAAAAAAAAATTCTCAAGTATCTGCATCAAGTATTATAAGTTTGATCCACGTATATATTTGAATATTATTTTCAGACTAAAATTGAACTTTATTAAGAAAGGTAAAATTAAAAAAAAAATTGTTGATTTCGATTTTCAATCATAACTCTGCAATATTTTCTGCAAAAGTTACTCTTGAACACTTGGTCAAAAAAAAAAAACTTCGTTCGAGAATTTTGAACCATATTTGTGTAGCGCTGGACGGAATAACGTTGTTTTGGGTAAAGGATGGAATTTCCGGCATCTTATTGACATAGGGTGAAGGTAGCCTTTGTTGCTCAAGATTATGAGATCCATGTGATGTTAAGTTTTCATATCAGTATTTTTTTCGAAGTTTTCGTATCTGATAGTTGTTGTCAGGGCCGGCGCAAACTGTAACTTGAATAAATTAAATAATTGATTATTCTTTAGACTAAAAAAATTTTTTTAGAAAAAGGCGCCCCTGCAAACTTAATCCGGCCCTGGCAACAACTATCAGATATGAAAACTTCGAAAAACATACTAATATGAAAACTTAACATCACATGGGTCTCTTAATTTTGAGTAACAAACGCTACCTTCGCTCTATGTTAATAAGATGCCGGGAATTTCATCCTTTACCCAAAACAGCGTTATTCTGTCTAGTGCTAGACAAATATAGTTCAAAATTCTTGCACGAAGTTTTTTTTTCTTTTTTTTAAAGAACAAGGGACGCACTCATTTCACCGAATTTTCAAAACACCGAACTGGTTATTTGTCAGAATTACAAAATTCCGAACAAGAAAAAAATCGAGAAAAAAATGCTCCGAATCCCTATTGCTCTGAAACTTTGTTCCTCCGAAATTCGTAATTGCCACGATCCCATTTCAACGATTATTCATACTACCCATCGATAAAAGCGCCGAAATTTCGATTCACTGAAAATTCATAATCCCGATTAAACGAAACCCTGGATCATCGTTTCACCGACAATTTTATTTTCCAAATTTTCGATACGCAGAAAACATAAATGACCGATTCTGATTTTCTCCGATTCTCCAATCAACTGTTTATTTATTTTACCGAACCGTCATTTAACAGAATCCACATTTGTCGATTTTTCAAGTGTCCGATTCATCATAGTTCCGATTTATTAAAAATCCGAAGTATCGAAAAGCGAGAGTTCAATATATCGAATTCTTAAAACAGCGAAAATTCACGTTACCGACTAACCATAACTGCTAGCCTTCATTGCATCGATTTCTTAAAACCTCGATCCGCCACTTCCCCTATTCGTCACGTAACGGATTCACCAAACTCTGCCGCCTCGAAGTATGGAAAGCTCAAAACACGGAATCCCCAAAACACCGAAAACCTATTGGTCCGCCCCGTCTGTGCATTAAGTAGGGGTGGGGGGGGGGGTAGGGGAACCTCGTATTTTCCGAGATTTCGTTGAATCGGGATAATAAATTTTCAGTGAATCGAAATTTTGGCGCGTTCATCGATCGGTGGTATGAATAATCGTTGAAATGGGATCGCGGCAACTTTGAATTTCGGAGGAACAAAGTTTCAGAGCAATGGGGATTCGGAGCATTTTTTTGGGGTTTTTTTCTTTTTCGGAATTTTGTAATTCTGACAAATGACCAGTTCGGTGTTTTGAAAATTTGGTGAAATGAGTGCGTCCCGAAGAACAAGTGTTAAAGAGTAACTTTTTACAAAAATATTGCAGAGTTATACTTGAAAATCAAAAACCACAATTATTTTCAAATATTTTAACTTCCTCAATAAAGTTCAATTTTAGTCTGAAAATAATATTCAAATATATGTGTAGATCAAACTTATCACTCTTGATGCAGACACTTGAGGATTTTTTATGTTTCGGGCATCTCTAGCGATTACAACGACATAAAAAATCGAAAATCGATTGAAATTCGAGAATGTTACGGTTTTTTTCGTAAATATAGTTTTTTTTATAAAAAGTGCTATTTTCACTAAACTTTGTCACTCTTGAGGCACGGGTTGATTTGCTTCAATTTAGCTCAAATTTTTTTTTACATTCACATTTGGGAACTTTAAGGGGGGTGCGTCGATTGAAATTCCAAAATGTTAAAATAAGAACCACCCTAATAGCTATCCTCGTAAAAGCGCATTTATTGGTTGAATTTCAAACTTAAATAACTTTTAAAATTTTGAGATTTGTAAAAAGTGGTAGAAAAGGGGAAAACGTCCTAGAATTTTCTGAGAAATTCATGGTTTTTGGTATTTTCGGGGACTCTGAAACACCCTGCATTAATGTTGCAGTAAAAAATGTTAGTATATAATTTAAACAATTGATTCTTATATATTGTTAGGTCCGCACGATCACGGAAATAAACAGATAGGATCGTAGGAACTGCGCCCTACGACCCTTAAACGGACGAGAAAAATTCGGGAATAAGTCTTTGACTTCAATTTCAGCACTTTTATTTTGTATAACTAGTTTTAAAACTACTGCTGAACCACGCAACGAAGAAAAATTCAATATCCAAATGTAAACGAAAAAACAAGCATGTTTATAAGACTATATACTATCTCTTTTTTAAATGAATGCATTTGGTATTAATTTATCGACGACCCGAATTATTATCTTAAAAGAAAATAGAACGTTTCAAAATCTATTGGAATCGCGGTGATAACGATAATGATGATTATGAATCGGTCGTGATTCCTATTACTAGCTCGATTTTGGTTCCATTGTAACGGTTACAAAAACTCTATCAGACTCGCTCTAGAAAATTATTTATTTTCGATGGCCTAGAAATTGATGTCTAGGGAAAAACATAGATTTCAGCAAAGAAAGAAAAAAAATGTTTTAAATAAAACAATCCGAATAAAACTCAAATCATTACACCTTCCCTTTTAGAAAAGATCGTGGCCAGTAATTAGGTTACGATCTAAAAGGAAAATCATTATACTCGTCTCTTAATCCAATATAATCTTTCCTTCTAAATATCCACTATGGTAAATATTCCATGAAAATTTTCTCTCGATACCTATTGTACATTTTACAATTCCTGTAGTCCTAAAGTCCCATTTATACAACGCCAAACATTTGTCCTTTTACGCTCTATTTTTAAGTTTAAGTTAATTCTGCTCGATTCCAGAGTGAGGCGATTTAGAATACGTTAGCCTCTTTTAATTCTATACTTCCTGTACATGGTGAATCTTCAATTTTCAAATACCCTATAAAGCCAAACGCTGTATCATAGTCATGTCTAATTATATTAGTTTAAATTACAATTTTAATACCAGAAATCACTATGATTTGATGTGCTCTTTAACTATTAAAAAATCAAAACTGATATTTCCCTTTTCGCTTTCCCTTTCACCAATATTCAAGTAACAGCATTCTAATTTCCTATTTACATAGCCATTAGTTTACCTTCTGCTTTAAAAAAAGAAAAGATATAGAAAAAAAAGTTTCTGTTCGGTTTCACAACACTAGTAACGCGACGTTTGTAAAATAAATCTGTTCGAACTACTATTTGGTGTGAGACATTGATGTCAGCTTTCCCGATTAGGAATCTCCCTCTTTCGTGCATGTCTCTACACTGCTCTCTTGTCGTTTCGTAGATATAGTTTGCATAACTTCCTGGTACTGCTAAAAGATGGGAGAACATTCCACATATATTTATAATGCGACTTACTTCAACTTTACACTTCATAACACGCGTGTGGACTTTGTCAGTGTTTTGCAGTAATACTACATATATGTCATCAAGTTCTGGTTGTAGATTCGGTAGGCAGCAGCTCTCAACGCCTCTTAGATTCACCCTGGTGATGTTCGCTCCGTTAGTTCCGCAGCGGTAACCTAACAACTCGAAACTCCCCGGTAGCAACAGGAGCAGTACAACCACAGCAATCATTTTTTTCTCTGCAAAAATGTTCACAAGAACAATCCTATTTTACTAACACTTCGAAATCTCGTACGTACACATATATACAAAACGGGTTATAGAGTCTTACAACACAATCGAACATTTTGTTCCACTAGAATGTACCGTATGTTCTTCAGTATTTCCAAATTCCATTATCATCTTGACAAAATTCACTTCTTCAATGACAGTAGGAATCAATCTTGCAGTAGCAACTACTTTCTCATCGTTACCTATTTTTATCTTCACTCTATATTCATTCAAAACCACAACTATTTTGTGAAGACCGGTCGTATAATTATCAGGTTGGATGCTTCTAAGTCCTTTTCTGAGGAAAATATAAGAATTAGCAGTAAATTCATAAGGGTTGACGACTCGATCGTAATAACGCTTATATTTTTCCTTAGCTAGTATCAAAGCTTCCCTAGCCTCTTTTCTTATAGTATCGAGTCTAGCCAAAAATTTTATCAAGTATGAATCGTACGTTTCGAACTGCTCCTGACTAGATAAGGGTTGACTGGAAGATACATATCCTAGTTTTCCAAAAACTAGTTTGAAAGGAGTTCTTCCTGTCCCTTCGTGCACGGCGGTGTTTAGTGCATACATTGCAAGTTCCAACCAGGAATTCCATTTCAAAACAGAGTTTGCAAATTTTCGCAGGAAGGTCATCAAAGTCCAGTGAATTCTTTATATTAGTCTATTTGACCTTGGAGTGTAGCTGCAAGTTTTTACCTGTCTGTTTTTGAATCTTTTGGCAACAATCTTCATGATTTTCGACAAAAGTTAGCTCCTTGATCTCTGAGGATCTGCTTAGGTGCCCTAAACGTACATATCATTTTCCTAATAAAAGCATTAGTGGTTGTTATAGCAAATCCAATACAATACTTGGTTAGAAGATCTTTCATGGTAAGGATATATTTCATACTGTTTTCCGTCCTTGGTTAAGGCTTAACGAGGTCAATACTGATGAAGTCAAAAGCACTTGATGGTGTAGTTGTTATTACCATGGATTGTTCGATCTTTTTCCTGGTCAATTTTTGGAGTTTGCATGATAAACAATTCTGTATGGAAGTTTGGATATGTGTCTTAAGATTTTCCAAAAGTAGTTTGTTCTTACACAAAGATAAGTTTTCGTAACTGCAAGATGTCCTCCAACAGTGGAATTATGCACTTCTACTACGAAGGAAATTTTCTCCTACTCATTTCAGACTATTTTTACCTGTACATAACATGAAACGATCTTTATTGATTCCTTGTGGAAAGTTGAGCTAATGAGTTCGTCTATCTTGTCCCATCTGATTCTATTTAGCTCTGGAATTTTAGGAATGCTTATCAGAGTTGGGCATTTTCCACAGTTTGTGGAGTTAATGTTGCTGGGAATGAAAAAGATCATTATTCCCGGATTCAAACTTGGTGGAATGGTAATAAAACCTTTATTCCACCTTGAAAGTTTCAAGACGGAGTAGTTCGTTTGGGTTATTAACTGTATCAAGAGATAACAGAGAAAATTCCGAACTGAAATTCCTCGGTCAGTGAATAACGTGTTCTGTCACTCCGTCAAATTGGAAATAATATAATATGTCGATTCCTTAGTTTTCATTGAGTGCCAATGGAATAAAATTTTGAAAAGGAAAAGGCTGCATTTCCGGAATACTCAACGGAGTGTCCCGAACATCAAGTAGGTAGGGTCTAAAAGACAGTGGCAGGTATAATGAATATAGGATTAGCTGTAGAAGGAACAAAAGAACCCATCGTTTATCTTTTATTGTGTTTTGCGAAAAGTGGTAGAGGTTTCTTCGGCTTCGATAAAATGAAGAAAACTGAGGTAAATTTTGGTCCGTGGTTTTAATCCCCACTTGTCGAGGAAGCGCATTTATTGTTTTAATTGACACGCTAAAAGCCAAAACGTAGATTAGAAAGTGTGAAAGGAAAAATGGAGAAAAGACCACTGCCCGGAAAAACGTAAAACCGCAAGATCAAGA
>JAPYZL010028528.1:0-12169 GCA_030522825.1 Platygaster orseoliae | reverse complement strand
TATAAAATTAAATGTAAGGATTGTAGATTCGTTTATATTGGTGAAACTAAGAGAAGAGTCAGCACTAGAATTAAGGAGCATCGTAATAACATTAGATTGCCCTTGGATAGGCATTCTGTGGTTACTAAGCACCAATTGAAATGGGATCATGAGTTTGATTAGGAGAATTTCGAGATTTTGAATCGTCGAAGAAATCGCTTTACACACTGTCTCGACATCTCTGATTTATTTGAAAATTTTTATTCTTCGTTTTTATTTCTGTTGTGTACCGTTAAGAAGTTACATATTAACGAAGTAGCGTGACGGATTAATCATGTAAAATTTTATTACTTCGTTTTTTTTCTGTTTTTTCTACTAGTTTACCTTATTCTGTTAAAGATCTTGAAATTGTTTAATCTATTTATATTTCGTATTTCATTCATTACTTTAATTAGTTCTAATTATTTGTCCCTTTTATTTTGTTAATAATTCAGTTTTCTTTATCACTTAAATTACAATGTAATTACCCACGGTCATTTTAGAAAATTACCATGATTATTATTTTATTTTTTCTTAACTCGATATCGCTATTACGCGAGGCCATAAGGTATCGGCCGCGAGATCTATCGATACGCGATTTTCGGTACTCGGTGGCGAGGACGCACGTAATACCCGATAGAATCAGTAATCGCGGGTCAATAAGCCCGATACGAATTAATTGTGCAATCAGCAGTGTGAATCGAACAAATAGAGAAATAGGATAAAATTGCGAATTATCCATAATGATCAATTATCCAAGGACTTGGCCTTACAACTCCCTCCTTTCCAGCTCCCGAAAAATGATTAGAAATCTGTATAAAATACCCTACCCTAAATAGAAAAAAATCAGAGAGTTCTTCGGAACCTCTCCATGCTCATAGTAGTCATCTTCTAAAAATGCTCCGAAAAGTTTTTAATAAACGTGCTCCAAGAAGCCTTTAATAAACTTTCTCCAAGAAGCCTTTAATAGACGTGCTCCAAGAAGCCTTTAATAAACTTGCTCCAAGAGGCCTGCAATAAAATTGCTCCAAGAAGCCGAAACCATTTTTCTAAACGCTCCCAGAAGCCTGTGAGAAAAGCTTGCTCCAAGAAGTCGAAAGTCAATCCCACAAGTAAGAACATTATATTTTCTCCTTTTCTTTCAAAGAAAATTGATCAGTGCATATTTTCTTCTTTTTCCTCTTTCCTTTTTTTCGTTCAGGATCTCTTTTATTTTGAGAAGTGCAAATAAGTCCGGAGTAATTATCTTTTTATTTTTTTTCCCGCGCCCAATCTTTCAGAGCTCCAGGAAGCCCTTGCCCTTGAGGCTCAGTGTGCCGACGTCGCACATAGTGCGGGGGTACGACTCGGGGCCCTCCAATCACACTACTAAACAAAGGGGATCGGCGCTACGTGGGTGAGATTGCAGTGGTCCAGAGATCGGTTTGCTGACCGCCCTTTCGATCAACGAGTCAACCCCGACAAGATCGTGGACTGGTTCTTATCCACAGCATACGGGTAGCAGTGCATTTTCCGAGGCGACAAATCTCGGTCTACTGCGACTATTGCGATCGGACTTTTCGCTGCAGTAGGGATCCACCAAGGACATGGCTACCTCCGAGGCCACGACTAGTGCCAGCTCGACGCATACAATCACGGCAGTCGGAACCTCACCCTCCCGTTCTCCCTTCTTACACCAGGACATTTCCAACCTGCCCTCAGCCCCCCGTCCCCCAAGGAACCGTGTCAGCTAGCCCTCCTGACCACCCTTTCGACAAAGAGACCAGATCTCAGTCACCCCCTCCTCCTCCGGTGATCCTACAGGATTTATTGCTCCCGGAACCAATCGTAATCATTCCTCCCATCCACGAACCTGATTTCCTCTCTGACTCCGAGTACGAGTCAACCGTTCAACCACCCCCTTCCCTCTCCACCGCTTTCTTCCCTGGCGCCCTCCTTCCACGCCTTTCAACAACACCCCAACGGCCGAAGAGAAGAAGGAGGCCTAGAATCCGACCCTACCTCTCCCCTTCACCTCCCTCCACGGAAATTCCCCTCCCCTCTTTGGTCCACACTTAAATAAATAAATAAATTCGGAAAGAAAGAAATACACACACAATCGGTCGAATACATGTACTGGATGAATAGTTTTTGTGTGATTATGCGATAGCGATAAATATATTAGCTATTATGTATAAGATTTAGGGAAAGCTCTGAATAAATGGGTACCTTTATATTTTAAAACGGAAATCTTATTTTCATTTTATTAATTACCACCTTGTATTCCTTCGCCTGTTTTCCTAGCAGATTCGAAACGAACGCAAGTTCGCGCTCGGGTTCGATTGTTAGGATCCAGACCAGTGGGTAAATGACCCCGTCCATTGGGTAGTAATAACAATATCCACTTCTTCTTTATTGAAAATACATTTGGCGTGTTTCATTTTTTTTAATTTAATTTCTCACTGTTTCTCCTTGTTTACTCATTGGCTCATTTCCATTTTTTTTGCTTCATTTAGGTTCATTCGTCTTAAAAATTTCTAAATTTTTGTTTGTATTTATTCGATTTTTCGTTTTATCTTCATTGATTTTTCTTGTTTTATTTGATTTTCCTTTTTTATTTCTTTATTTATTTTCGTCTCATTACTTTCATTTTCATTTGTTTACTTTTTTGTTTTAGCTTTATCAATTTCCACTTGGTGAAATTCATTTTCCCTTTTTAACTCCTTTATCCGTTTTCCCTTCTTAAATTTCCTTATTTATTTTCCCTTTGCAATTTCTTCACTCATTTTCGTTTTTAAATTTCTTTATTCATTTTCCTTTTAAAATTTCTATTGGTTTGTATATTCAAATCGCCTTACTACGCGCGTACATGCGCGCGCAGCGAGACCGAGATGGGTTTTTTTTGTTGGTCAAAGAGAGAGCGGAGTCGGCCTCGCGACTCACTTTTGTATCGGCTCTCGCACTGAACAGTACTGAATAAACCACGCTCCACAAACACGATGTACGTCGTATTCAATACAAAGAACCTAACAGGTTATTGGCCTACGCACGCTTTCAACGTGTGGGTGCTTTTTTATTGGAGAGTTTTCGACGATCAGAGGTAAAGAAAGTGCGCGTTCTTCAGTAAATGGAAAGGGGAATTCGGGGCAGACGCGTGGCCATTTTGGAATTGGGGATCCGCCATTGCACGCGTGTGTGCTGCTTCGCGTTTTGCTTTTTATACTTGTGTGTTTTTTATTGGTCTCCCGTGAATCCTTATCGCCGACCTCGATTTTTCGAGGCTCCTTTTCCTCGACGATCTCGGAGGTAGTAACTCGCGGGTCGGGGAACTAGGATGGATCGCACATGTCATTTTTTTTTTTTCTTTCCGCCTTCTACCAATTTTTTATGTGATTTCGGCCTTGTTTTTTCCCCGAGATAGTAGCTCGAGGCTCGGGGGTGAGGCCGGGAAGTAAGGAATGAATTTTATTTTTTTACCCCTTAGACTTTCTGTTTTCTTCACTTTTCGGGTTATGGGGCCGCGGCGTGGTGTCATTTTTCTTCTTTTCTCATATTTTCTTTGGCGGTGAGGACATCGGAAACGTAGTACCGCGGTCGGTCTCTTAGCTTTGGAGGGAGGTCAACGGACCCGCGGCCTTACTATCTGGGGTGGGATGGCGATGATTGGTGGTGGCGTTGCCGACGGGATAGTGGGACGTGTTCTTGGATATATTTTATTTGTTTCTAATCGGCGATTTGATTTGTCATACGGATTTTTAATTCCCTTGACATATGTGATTAGTATTTCTTGGATATATTTTACTTATTTTGAGTCGTTGGTTTGAGTTATCATGCGGATTTCAATTCTTTCGACATATGTTATTAGTATTTCTAGGACATTTTTTATTTATTTTGAATCGGTGATTTAAATTGTCATATGGTTTTTTTTATTCTTTTAACATATGTGATTAATATTTCACGGATGTGATTAATTTTATTTTGACTTAGCGATTTGAGTTGTGATATAGATTTATGATTCTTTCGACATATGTGATTAATATTTCTTGGATATGTTTTATTTATTTTGAATCAGTTATTTGAGTCGTCATACCGATTTTTTAATTGTCTTGACATATGTGATTTATAGTTCTTGGATACGTTTTACATATTTTGAGTCGTTTATTTGAGTTGTCATGCGAGTTTTAATTCTTTTGATATATATGATGAGTATTTCTTGGACATGTCTTATTTATTTTGAATCGGTGATTTGAATCGTCACATGGATTTTTTTTATTCTTTTGACATATATGATAAGTATTTCTTGGACATGTTTTATTTATTTTAAATCGGTGATTTGAATTGTCATATGGATTAAAAAAAATTTTTTTGACGTATTAACTGTTTATTACAGCAATAATAATGCAGAAATAAGATGGTGCCATGAATGGATAAGCAGTATGGGTTGAATTTGGCATCTGGGGGTTGTGAATGGTGGCTGGTTCACGCAAGCTGTTTTTTTTTTTTTTTGTATGATAATAATACGCTAATTCATTCACCCACTAATAGATGCCACAAGATGGTCAAAACGGGATTGAGAAAGGGCCGCAGGGGAACGCTCCAGTCTCGAAACCGCAAAACAACGAACATCCTGATAGACAGGACAATAACAGTAAGAATCTTAGGGTTTCCGCAGAGAGACCCGCACAACCAGTAAAGAAATCGTGCAATAACATTAGTCAAACACCTTACAAACCAGATGTTGTAATAAGAATTCTAATCGACAGCTCTACCTCGAGAGAAACAATCCAGGGAAGACGAAATGGGCGGGCAGACACGCCAAGTCCAAGGTGAATGGCTAGCTGATCTCAAAGTGACGGCAGCATATTGCGTCTATATGTTGTCAACATTTATGCAGAAACAGGCGAGCATCTTGGAGGAGCCGCGGAAGATACTGGCAACAGCGGAGAAGGTGGCCCAGGCTGACTTAAGGGCCCATGAAGAAAGAGAGAAAGAGAGAAAGGGCCCATGAAGAAATAGAGAAAGAGAGACTCGAACTGGAACAAGGTACCGAACCCTAATGAATTAAGATTCATATATACCTCTAGGCCACACAATACAAACCCTATAATTCAGAATTCACAAGACGATGAAAGGAATCGTACCACGCAGACCTCTATTACACACATACAGACTCCACCTTTATTAAATCAAGACTATTAATATAAGACAAAAATCAAGACTCTTATTTATGAATACCGTCGCCGAACCATCGATCAACTTTGTGAGATGTCTGGATTGTCATGGAGTACGATTTAAAGGATTTTATCCGAAGATTTCAACATGAGAAGAATTGTATCTAAATTTGTTCCTCGTCTGATTACAAAATCAGTGATAATTTGATTAATTGTTTTTTAGGACCATTCAAGAGCTCAAACAACGTGGGGACATCATCACGGAGATTACGTGATTGCTCATCCAGGCAGTGCTGTACCAATCAGTGGATCCCAAACCAACTATGAGGTGGCTGGGGGATCAGTGGAAAATTTGCTGTCCCAGATGCTGCAGCAGCAGCAAGTAATTATTGGGAATCAATAAACAATTTTCGATAATGAAAGAAACACAATGACGAAATTTATTAATGTTAAAGAAATCCCTAAAACTTCAAGAAAAGAAAAACTTTTTCTTCGATTTGAAAAATTAAATTTGTTCAAAGTAACACCAGTAATTATAATTATATCAAAAAGTCAACACGATTAACGACTTCACGAAAACGAAAATTTATTTGACTTTTCTTGAATTCTCGGCCGTGAATTTTTCGTTTTACTTCCATCTGTGCTTCGTGAACTCACTTCGATCTCGCTGCAAGTCTGTTTCTTTTTGTCAAATAATTTTATTTGTCAAAGAAAAAAATTTTTTTTCTAACGCGGAATATTATGAAATGTTATTAATTCACGGAGAAGTAGGCCGCAATTCTAGGAGGGCAGCGAGAGTTTATGCGGAAAGATTTCCAAATCACGCGCCTCCATCGAAACACGTGGAAACAAGACTTATGCACCGCGTACAAAAGGACGGTGTCCTCCAACCTGAAAGACGTGATCGTGGACAAGGGCATAATGTGCCAAGAGAGCCAAGAGAGGCTCAAATGGAACTGAACTCGTTCATCGAGTGCGATCGCTGAGGTGGAATCTACGCGCTGTTTCAAACGCGCTGATAAGTCCTACCTCAGTTCTTTTCCCCCGTCAAGGCAGCGTGGAATCTTTGGGGGGAGCTGATTTGAAAATATTCGAAATTCCTGTTTGGAAAATTTATCTGTGTTGACGGGTTTTTCCACGTACAACATAGTCAGATTCTAGAATCACAATTTTCGACAAGGCAAACTACTGAAGGGCTACGAGTGTCATTGCATTCCATGAAAGATATGACAACATATATCCCTTACGGAAAAAACACCGAAGACGGTGTTATTTCGTACACCGAAACTAAGAGTTTTATTCCTTGAGGAAAATCTCTACAGAAAACAATATCATTTCACAACCACTATGTACACATAATACACAGAAGCTTTCGTGTATACCAATGCTTTACTCTGTGTTTTATGTGTAGTTGTACTTTAGTGATTTTATTTTCTGCAGTGGTTTTCGATAAGAGATACTGAAACTCACGATTAAATTTAATGAAAACAGTCATTTTGTTGATCACCGGCAAGGTAAAATTTATAGAAATGTTCCTTTCTTACATGCAAACAATAGATAACACACAGAGGAAGAAGAGAAAGAGTACGAGGACGAAACCCTTGAATCAGAGAGTTCAAAATCTGTTGCTAGATCGCCTAAAGCTTTCAAAAACGCGCTATATTTTTTTTTCATGTTCTCTTTTGCTTTCATTCTTGCATTTATTCGACAAATATTCATTGAGTTTTTCTATTATTGCTTCCTCCTGATCTTTTCCGAACAAAGTAATTCCGTATTCTGAAAGTCGATAAAATTACAATGTATACCTTAAATAATATTAAAACGAAGTTTATTCAGAGTTCCATGCAAATACAGGGCGGCATTTATTTTGGATTCGCAGAAAAATTTCATTCGTTTTTTATAATAACTCACAAACGTTTTGTGACCTTACCAACGATTGCGTTTCTTTTTTTGAAATTCAATTGCGATTTCGCGTTTGCACCTTTTCTCCCAGTTAAATATGGAGTTGCAAACTCTTTTGCAGTAAACAGGTGCAAGAAAACGTCTTTGATGTATTCGTTGATGTTTTTTTTCTCATTTTGCTCATGACGAATTCTTTGTTTGCTGTTACGCCACATGCACCTAATTTGATTCAGTCTTCTTGCAACATGAATCTCGTGCTGTCATTTAAAATATCATGCACTGTGAAAAAAATATTTGAATAATTCCATTAAATGCAGGACCATACAGCTTCGTGCATAGTTGCACAGAGGAAGTTCCATATTTAATGGAATTTCTATTCGAGTTTCCCGGTAAAAGGATAATTATTATACCCGAAATGTATGAAAATTTTTGTTATGCAATTATACAGGAAGCAATTATCCTCCACTTTATGAAAAAGTTGGTATAATTTTTTATAGTGTACACCGAAAAATCATACAGTTCTGCCAACCATATATTTGGGACATTCAGCCTACCAAATTCTTATGTTAAAGCCATCCTCACACGAGAATCCAACAAATTTTCAGATGGTCCCTTAAGTTTGTGGAAGACTTCCTCAAACTTTTGGAAGTCTGCGAAAATTTAGGGGCTTTCCTACAATTGGGGGACTATCCAAAAACTCGAGGGAGGATCTTTTAAATTTGGGTGACTACCCCGAGTCGGAGGACTGTCATGTTGCGTAATGGTACCTGGGAAATAAGTTACGCATTTTGGACCAAAAGTAAATGAGCATAGAACCACCATGCGGAGTTTCACGACCATCCCAATCGTTTTCAAATTTGTGTAAGTGGAAAACATCAGAGTTCAAAAATTTTCTCCTTTATGACCCCCTATTGTGCTTTAAAAACATTTTACCACCTACTTGTTACAAGTATTTGGTCTTGAATCGTATATGCGGTTTATATTTTTAATAGTGATACGATCACAAATGAAGCATTTGTGTAAGCTTTTCAAGCAATAACAAGATTTGCACTAGATGTCGAAAAACTCTACAGACTACAATTCATGAAATATAATATTCATCTTCTTTTGCACATTCCCCAGGCTGCTAATGATTTTGGTGCATTGTGGGCGTGGTCTGCATTCCCCTACGAAAGCAACAACTTTGTTCTGCGTAACATGCTTCATAATTCTCAGGCAAATCGTATTCATGACACTAAAGTATCAAATACCGTGATACATTTTATCGACCAAATTGTAGTCAGAAGGAGGAAAAATTGTATGTAAACATGTTGCACAAACAAAAAACTTACACAGGATGCAGAATTGTCGCTGATAGTCGCTTGATAACGTATGGACGCCAGAAAACAGTTTAATTTAGTCTTAACGAAATGGTGGTTATTCAAGCAGTTCTTGCTGAAAATATTCAAGTGGTCGGTGTTCAGTACGACAGATTGAACTACAAGAAAGTATTGTACCATTTCATTGAACATAACAAAATGCGGGGAAAAAAATAACAGTGTCATTCCAACTATACTCGACGATTTAGTTAAAATCAAATCACTTCTTTGTATCACTACTTTGGCTTCTGGTATAAATAAATGTTTAATATTGAGGAAAGTATTGCGATGGACCGGAAGAAATTTAACTCTACACAGTCTCACGTCATTCACTTTCATCAAAGAAGTTGAAAGGACAGACAATGTAGTAGCGTTTTGTCCGTATCAAATTCAACGCAAATGTATTCTTGTACCGTGCGATGAAGAACTGTATGTAGTTCGATTTCGATCGTAAATAAAGTTGAAACTGATTGAAATTGCTTCTTTGTCATTTGGAAGCCTTATTATTACCTTTGTGATATATTTCATATGTCTTTGCAAAAATATTTTCTGTACATTAAAAAAGCATTTGTGACGCGATCCGACAAAAGGGACCTACTTGGCAAAAGTGAAAGTTTACACGGTTTTGTTTAAGAACCATAATTTCGGAATTTCATATTGTGTCAATTAAAGATTAGTAATAGAACTTATAGAATCAATCATAATCCGAAAATCGATTTTTGGGACAGTAGGTCCCTTTTCTCAGATCGCGTCACATTAAGTTAATGTAGACCAACGTTCAGTGTATATATAATCTAACTCTGGAATATTCACAGTATGTACAACATACAATTCGAAGCATATATAATGCGTGTCCACCTAAGAATTACATGAGGGTATACTGATATGTATGTGTGCGCCAAAAGCATTTAGAGTGTACGCTAAAAGCGTTCGGCGTTTACACCACAACAACACATATTACACCGAGTTTCGGTGAATAAAATCGAAAATTTTAGTGTTTTTCCGTAAGGGATGACTACTCGATTTGGTATGCCTTTCCTCTTGTCTGTTCGGGTGAACCAAGATGTTCTTGAGGTATTTATTTTATACTTCATAAATTTATTATTTTTCAGACACTGCGACATATTTCACAATTACGCTAGTAATTGCTGGCAAATGATTGATATTTTATATTCCAAAGTATCACAAAAATCTGTGTACAGGACGGATCGAATTTCTTTTGCTACAAAAAAAACGTCATTCTTTGTTTTATTTCTAGTTAAACAATCCTTTACCACTTTCTATAACGATCAACAATAAAAAAGTTATTAAAGTCTAAGAGTTTAACATTAAATGCGCTCTTTCTGCAAGTAATGGTCAATTTTGCGTTCAAACCTAATCAAAATTTTTTTCGTATTTTTCTGAGTGAAAATAAATCGAAACAAAATTTGAAATTGAATAAAAAGTTATATCCTTTTTTTGGCATTTGGCAATTGGATTCATGATGTAAAGTATATACTTTGGAAATTACTTTTGACAGTCAAGTCGACTTCACATGCTACCACTGATTGTCGAAAAGAAAACGAGACTACTTTCTGTGCCGTTTTGCTTTCGAGTGGCTTCTATAAACACGTCACTTTCGTAATTGGGCTACACTGCAAATGGTGTAGAGAATTAAGGGACACGATATCACATTTTACGAGCCATATTATGTGGTATGTATGGTACAAGGCAAAATAAATCCCATTGATCAAGGCATAAATTTCTGTTCATTTAACGGAAGAGCTAAAAAACCAGATGAATCGGAATTTGTACTTTTTGCAATATCTTACAGTAATTTTTACTACTATTTTTTTTTTGTCAAAAAGCCGACAGTTGTATGTTGTAATAAGTTTGAATATTAGATGTTTTGAATCAACTTTGCAGAGATTCTTCGGTTGCGTTCGACAACAGAGTGGTTCAAACGACCATCCATCGACTCCTACCTTTTGGCAAATATATAAAATTTTATCAACTTTCGCTTTGATAAAACTCCCCAAATCTGGAAATTGTTTTATTTCTGTCGACGGACCAAAAGAACCTTTGCTAAAGTTATCAGATATCAGGGAAATAGAGTAATTGCATGAAAATAAAAATCCCCTAATCCTCATTAATCGTAATCTAGAGATAAAAATACATTGTAAAAAACTTTTTTAGTGTCCAAAATTGCGTCCTGAGTGTCAAAGATGGAATTAAAAAAAAGGTACATTTCAAACGATCCAAAACGTCCACCATGTTGGTGACGTCACTAGCCAGTATCGGGATGTCAGCAAACAGTAAAATAAGCAGTAAACAACGATAAACATGGAAAACGGGAGAAAAAAAGTGAATTACAAATATTGTTTCGTGCCTGGTTGTTCTAATTCAACCCATAGAACTCATGGGAAATAATTTATTACCGTTCCAAAAGGAGATATGCGAAAAAAGTGGGTTGAAATAACGCGGCGCGATTTCAAAACATCGTCCCTGCAGTCAACATTTTATTGTTGCGAGGATTATTTTAACGTAAGTATTAAAAAATATTTTTAAATGATGTTCACTGCATAGTAGTAATATGTCTAATAAGGATATACATTAGAAAATACAGCTGTCAGTAAAAAAATTTAAACCTTGGGAGTGATCATAATCAACAAACCATTTTGCAAAATTCGAATTTAAACTATTGTAGAAAATACTATTTACTTAAATGATTGAAAAACGAAATTCACAATGATTATGATAATGAAATTTCAAAGTCACTTAGGAATTCAAAAAGTAAAAGTAAAGGTTATATTGGGAAATACTACCAATAATGATGAAAATAAATTCCATAAGTTTTTTTCTAAAATTTTGTTAAATTCATCGAAAAGCTATAAAGAATAAAAAAAGAACTATTGCATGTGCTTTTGGAAAAAGTATTAATGTTACAAACTGTATACAATGAAATGGAAAACATTACGTTTTTGTTACGTAATCAATTATCAAATATACTGAAATTGATGTTCATAAAGTTTACAACGTTGACCAATCACACGAAAATTTTTTTTCAAGTAATTGATTCTTAAGACTATATAATCAGTTTTGGGGATTAAGACACTCAAAAAAGTCAATCTTATTTTAAGATGTAACAAAGTCGAGACAGGAATTGAAACTCAAACATCTTGAATGTATTCCATATCTAAAATAAAAAAGTAGAGTGTCTTTCTGATCAATAAATAGATATTTATGCTACAAGGGAGGAATGGAATGATTTTACGAGCGAGCATTATATTTTTTTCCATGTATGTGTTCGAGTGGCTGTTTACGATGAAACGCGTGACGCAGGCCTCTTTCCGAGCAGTCATAAAATCAGCGAGAGAATTCTTCGTTGTTCCCTGTTATCCGGGACAAAAGTCTGGATAGCAGGGAACAAAGAAGAATTCTGCCGTTGATTTTATGTCTGCTCGAAAAGAGGGCTGTGTTCACGCGATTCATCGTAAAAAAGCGGCCATTCGAACACATGCATGGGAAAAACACTATTATTCGATTAAAAAAAACCACCAAAAATCATATATATATTTCAAGTCATTAATTCTTCAGCTTATATATTGAGTTTTGAAGATTAAAACACTATAAAAAGTCAATTTTTTTTCTCAGATACGAAAGTACAGGGTGCGCCACCAAAATCCGGACAAAAACCATTCAATATTCCCGCGATAATATGCTTCAGAAAGATATCGCTTTCAGTGTCTGAATACCTTGTAG
>JAPYZL010028482.1:0-18240 GCA_030522825.1 Platygaster orseoliae | reverse complement strand
GTACGGACTTTTGATTTTGACCCTTAACGTCACCGCGCGGACAATACTTTTACCCGTTTTCAAGCGCTCGGCGAGTTATTACATCCAGGGGCTCAATTATTAACCAGATGAAGGGATTAAACAATTGAGAATAATTTACTATGGAAATTATAGATGAACAATATATTGAAACTATGAAAACTTTTAATAGGAAAATTAATGAAACTAGAGAAACTATGGAAACTATTGAAAGAGACATAATTGATACTATTGAAACTATTGAAACTATTGGCGTGGATATTATAGGAACTATTGAAACCATAGAAAACCACGGGAAAGGAAATTATTAACTTTATTAAAACTATTGAAATAGTTCAATAGTTTCCAAATAGTTTCCAATAGTTTTTTTTCATAAGGGTTCCACGAGAAAATGATTGGTCATGACCGTCAATTACGACCAAAATTTTTTTGTCAACTTTGATGTGTAGCTTACCTTGTCGGTCAGAAAACAATAATAATATAATAACAGTTATAATAATTACTAATATATAATAAAAATGAATAATAATGATAATAATAAGCATTTTTGTGCGTATATGAGCATTTCTAGTTATTACTGTGCGTTGCTGATTATTTATGACCAGTTCAAAGCGGTTTTGAGCGTTTTGAAGCGTTGTGGGTTAGGTTGGGTCAGATAAGATAACGAGATAAGCGCTTAAGTTAGGCTGCCAGAATTATTCTGACAGTCCAAGTTCGCAAATGTAGGCAATTATCCTATAATTAATAATTATTTATAATAGTTATGAATTTAAAATTAATAATTTATAATAATTATAATTCATAAAAATAATGATTAATCATACACAACATCAACCTTTGAATTTTATATCTGAAGAAACCTAATTTGGAATTTTTACCACGACTTTTCTTATTAAATTTTTACCATGACTCTTTTTATTGAAGACTCTTCTTATGAAATTCATAAATGTATACAATTGAAATAGAAGTTAAATTTCAACCGAAATTCGAAAAATAATACTTTTGGCAAAAATGTCGTTCGGGGAAAAATACTTTCGGGAAAATGGCCATTCGGGAAATAATACGTTCGGAATAATGGCATTTAGGGAAAAAAGTCATTCGGGAAAATGACCGTTCGGGAGCTTGGATTCGAGAAAATGATCGGGAATCGTATTATCTCTACGCATTATTTTGCACTCCAACTCACTAGACATCAATTGCACTCATTGAACTTGTTGATCAGTCGACTGAATGTCTACATGAAGAGTAATTTCACCATCGAGGTTGAATTATCGCGAGTGATAATGTACAAATAATCGTCGTTGTTACGCTCGATCGTTTCTTCGTCATGAATCGGAGATACGACTGGAAAGCCCGCACAAACGGGACTTAATTCGCGGAATATTGATTATTAATAGGCTATTCGGGTTTCATTCTTTCGCGTGCAGAATCTCGGATCATAAAGAATACCGGGACGGGAGAGACCGCGACGTCATCATTAACTTTATAACGCTGTAAAGCTGTTTTTAGTCGTGTAATGCCCATGTTGAACGCGTCTCGTGTCGAACTTTTTACAAGTACGGTCCTATCTTGGTCCCATAAATTTCAGACGTTCGAGACGACGTAACTTTAGAGGCAACGATATCAGATGGCGGTTTTTGCGGATTATTTTTCGGGTCAATCACATTTCGAGATTTTCGGTCCATATTAAATTTCAGGAGTAAAGAGAGATTTCAGATATTGAAAATTGGATTTGAAGAGATTTTTTTTCAAATTCTCATGAATTTGAATCCATATGTTATTTAAATAATATGGTCTAAAAGAGCCAACGGATTTTATTTATATAAAAAAAATTTTAAATATTTAATTAATTATTTAGTAAATATAATCCAGTGTAAAAACCAAATAAAAAGAAACTTTTATAAATAATTTTTCAACTAACCCTCACAATTCCAAACAAACCATAAATTCATAATACGCCAAAAGAGCAGCTTCTCTTGACTTCGTAATTAAGTTATTTACCTTAATCAGTACTCAAACACCATCTTTCCAGATAAATACATTGTTCTATTATTTCTCTGAATGCTTAACCAAGTACTGTCAAACGAAAATTTTAGGTCAATGTCTGGGAATGCAGAAATGGAAAGCGCTTTGTCAGATTTAAACATCTCATTTTCATGCAGCATGACTTTTTTCACACGAACCAAACTTGAATAGAACTTTTTCTAAGATTCTCAGCTCAAGCAAAAGTAGTCCCAAAATCATAATTTCTCGGTCACAAAACACGAGAATCCTGAAAAATCGAGAAAGGCGAGTGGCCTAGAAATTTTGTTGGAAATACCTGCTTGATTTTGAATTTATTCACTAGGCTGTAGAAAAAAAATTTTCAAAAAGAAGTTTACACGAAACCTCATGTTCTTGTACAAACTTCATGAGAGTTCATTATTTTTGTAAGACAAATGAAATAGTCAAGTAGTTGTAAATTATTAGAAGATTTCGGAAAAAGAGAAAGGCAAATGTTATGAAAGCACACACGAGCAGTGTGAACCAACAAATACGCTTGTATTTAAATAAAACAAACTTGTACAATCATTTATCTGAGATAAATATTTGAACTCTGCTTTAAGGTGACGCTTATTAGCTTCTTGAACGCCAGTGTTTGAGCGAGCACAACGAGCTCTTTAGATGACTTTAGAGCAACACTCGTGCCTAGATTACAACAGCTCCTCTTGCATAAATATATTTGTGTTCACAGCTTCTTCCCCTTTTTGGAAAAAAATGAGTGAAAGTAGATGCTTTAAAAAATAGTCCTGAATAGACTTTCGGATGTCAATCAAGTTTATTTCTTGGGGTTCTAGAATTTCTCCAAAAGAAAGTCGATATTTGTTGATTCAGATGAGAGATTCCAGAATCTAATTGAATGTATAATTTTAGTACTTGTGTTGGTCTAACTCTGAAGTTGTTTTTGTCCTAATTCAAATGATTGGATTTTTATAATTTCTCGATAAAAAGTTTTCGAGATTTCGAAACTTTATGGCTCTTGAAGGTAAAAATAACAGGATTTTGATAATGAATTCTGTTTTTTTTCTCTTTCATTTTCGGTTTCTTTCACCATTTTTTAACAATTAATTTAATGTTAATTCAAATTAAATTCTTTAATTCGAACGGATTATTGTTGTAAAATTCTTTGTATTAAGAAAACAATTTAATTCATTAGAAAAATTTGTTGTAGTGTTCTTACCATTAATGCTCTTACATTTTTACATAGAAACTTATAAATTGTTTAATAAAATTTTTTTTACAATATTACACTTTTTTAACAAAGTGTCCACAGTCAAAAATGAAAAAAACACTTTCCGAGTTGATTAAAAAAATAAAAAATAAAAACTTTAAAAAAATTGTCCATTCTGCAAAACGTCTTATGTCACAGAAAAAAAAGTTGCTATATCAAAGATGCCGAGATTGACGATTCACGATTTCAAGAGCACGCCATTTCCCACAGCCTGGATTTATTTAGCGACCGGGAGAAATGAAGTGAGCAAAAATAATTAGCGACGATGACGATTATTGCGCGCTCATTGTCGGGAAAATACATGTGAAAAAATGCGATAACTGGTCCAAGCTCTTGCAACTAATTTGCATTGTTTTTTTCTCAGGATAAAAAAATCTGAGAGTTTGGAGTGAAAAATGCGATTTCTCTTCTACTATTATTGTGTAAATTTGAATGCTTGAACTTTAACGTCGTAATTTAAAGAATCAATCTATTTTTTATCAATTAAAATAAAAAAAAACTTTTCTGAACTTATTCAAATTGACTATTTTATTGATTTTTTTGGCATACTAAAGATTACAACAACTCAGAAATGTTAAAATGTATCATATCTACATTTGTTTTTCTATTAACAACTTCAAAATATACAAACAAAATCTCGTAAACACTCTCTAAATTAATTCCATAGCGCCAGGATAATATATTCATCATTAAGTCGAAACTGTCGATTTTCGACGTCCATAAAAAAAGGCAAACGGTTCGGAAGATTCTGAAAAAATAGGTTAACGATCCGGACCATCGTGTAATTGCTTTTGATCGACTAAATCGTGTTTTTGTCGAATCCAACGAACGGAGCTCGCTCCATTTGTCGATCAACGAAAAGCGAATGCGAATTCAGAAAATATTCGGGTCAGATGGGATCCAAAGTTCCTTTCTACACGTTCTCTTCTTCGCTTCTTCCTCTTTCTCTCGAATTTTTTTTCTTTTCTTTCGAAAACTTTTGGTTTCGCAGGGAAGAAATTCGAAACCTGTTAAGCTATGATTAGAACAGTTTTGTTAATTAAAATAGGCTTTTTTGTGGGTCATCAGTTCTGAGAGTTGAGGTTTAATGTACTTTCTTCGTAATGTTTGATTTTTGGTGATTCGGAAACAAACCCATGTATTGGTATCTAAAATTATCAAATTTTTATTCGAAATCATTATTTGAATTACAAAGTATCTTTTTGTTACTGCTAGAAACGAAATTTATAGATATCTTTAGAATTTTTTGTAAATTTTCAACAAAAATAAATATTTAGGTTTTCTAAAAAACCTAACGATACATAAACTTGAATTTAAATAAACTTGCTGACAATTTTTCGAAAAAAATATGAATGAACTTTTTCCTAATAATTAAAAGAGCTCCTAAAAATATGTCATGATTATGTCAAAAACTAAAGAGATTTTTCTGTATTTTCCGAATTTATTTGAGAATCCTTAGATATAGGTATGAAAAATGTTCAGAAATCTGAATTATTGTGATGTACAAAAATGTTTCATTGACATTTGAAGTAGAACATGAAATTATCTTTTGATATTTTTGTTTACGAAATAAAACAAAATCTTGCATCTATCTAATTGTGAACGTAAAATAATATTTTCAAATTCGTTAGATAGTTTGAAAAATGTTCTTATCAAAGTTTCTGCAAAGAAACACAAAATTTACAAGAATTCGTAAAAAATACTTATTTAATGAAATATGCCAGAAAACTGAAGTAATACAGAAAATTTTTGTCACAGAATTTAAAATTACGAAAAGTCATTCACATACTTTTATTGCTATTATTTTCAAAATTATCACTAAAATCTAGAAACCACATGAATAAAACGAAACATGCAGCCATAATAAAATATAAAATAATTGAAAATATCATAAAATTATAATAAAGCAAATTCGCAATTATAATCGAGCGAACTATTTTACAAATAAACTCGTCTTCACCGACAATTTATCCATGGAAAAGATTTTAGAAATCGTTCGTAACTACAAAGTAACTTGAATGAATATTACTATGAACAGGAAAGTGATTTGAAATGTCATAAGACATTGAATATTACGTATGAATATAAAAATTTTAATCACTTCCCTCATTAAATTTTCAGAATAAAAATTTCCACTTATTCAACGTGTGTAGAGAAAATCAAACAAATTCTGCTTTATAAACATTTAGAAAATTTTTATAACCTGAAAAAGTTGAAACATCTCCCAAAAATCATTTCAAAAATTACCTCCAACGGTTGCTCCCAATTTCCATCGACGTTTCACTCGAAAAACCCTTCCTAAATCAGGGAAATCCAAAAAAACTCACACGTAACCAATCAACAAACCAAAAATGGAATCGCCACGAAGTTTCGTGTCGTTTCACGGCCGGTCAGTTTACGATTAAATACCGCCATAGAAAACTTTCGACGGAAAAAGCGCCATGAAAACGTCCGAAATCTCTCGCACGCCGGTGTTTTTTCCAGGGCCCGAGCAAGCAAAAAAGGGCCCGGTGACGAATTTGAGCGCGAAGATTTTCGCCGGGAGGTGGGGGGAGTGGAGAGATTTGCAATAGCTTCGTCGCATCTCATAGGTGATGGGTCGAGTCGAGTGGGGCCCGGCCTGGCTCGTATAAAAGGGGGCCTCAAGACAACCAAGGAGCATCAGTCCTCAAATCAAGGAACAGCGGCAACCATGAGGGCATTCATGGTGAGTACCACGCTTCCTCCTTTCACGTCGAATCCCTCTTCATTTTCAAGAAAAAAGAAACTCAAAATATCGCGAGTGGTGAAAGTGAATATAACGAAAAATCCGTCGCTTATAAATATTTTTCTTATTTTTGTGAAAAAACAGATCCTTGCGCTCGCCACGGCGGCGTTCGCGCGACCGGAAGCCGGATACTCTTATAATCAGCCCGGAGGTGGCAGTGGAGGCGGCGGCGGTTTCGGAGGCGGCGGATTCGGGGGTGGATTAGGCGGAGGCGGCGGGGGTGGCTTCGGAGGCCACGGCGGGTTCGGAGGTGGCGGATCTGGAGGAGGCTTCGGGGGTGGCGGCGGCGGCGGCGGTTTCGGGGGTGGTTCTGGCATTGGCGGCTTCGGAGGCGGAGGCGGCGGCGGCGGCAGTGGATTCGGAGGTGGCTCCGGCGGCGGATTCGGGGGTGGCTCCGGTGGTGGTTTCGGCGGAGGCTCCCTCATTCAGAAACACATTTACGTGCACGTACCGCCCCCAGAGCCCGCTGAAGAGGCTCGCCAAAGGCCCTTGACCGTCGCTCCGGCCCAGAAACACTACAAAATCATCTTCATCAAGGCCCCGACCGCCCCAACCCCCACCGCCCCGGTTATCCCGGCTCTCCAGCAGGACGAGCAGAAGACCCTCATCTACGTTCTCGTCAAGAAACCCGAGGACGCTCCAGAAATCAACCTTCCGACAGCTTTGCCCACTCAGCCCAGCAAACCGGAAGTTTACTTCATCAAATACAAGACACAGGTAAAGTTTTAAGACCTTGTAGATTTTTTTTGGGGTGATATAAAAATTTTTTTAACGTGCATGTGTTAAGTGAAAACAGAAGGGTTTGCATAGATATTGTGAATTCGCAGAGAAAACTTGGGTGTAACATTTTTGTCTAGTGTCTTAATTTTACGCCAGGGTTAATTAGATTTTCTGAATTAGAGTTCTGCTCCTTTCACAATAAAAAATTATAAATTTCTTCGTATTATTTGAAAAATACCGGAAAAGTGATACTTTCTGAGCATGTGATATCTATGATAATTAATTATTCATTGACAGAAAAATTACAAAAACAAATTGAATTAAGTGTCATCAATATTGTTCCTTTATTGATGGTTTTTGTTCGATAATTTTGCAGAAGGACGGTGGTGGTGGCGGACTCGGGGGTGGATCTGGACTTGGAGGTGGATCTGGCTTGGGAGGAGGTCTCGGTGACGGAGGTCAAGGAGGACTTGGCGGAGGAATTGGTGGATCAGGTAAAAACCCACGAATTCTTTAAGAATATAAAAATTTCTTTAAATGTTTTCAGTAAGACAGAGAAGTCATTGTTTGTTTTTCTGTTGTTGCAGGCCCAAGCGGACCCAGCTCGAGCTACGGAGCCCCCAGCGGTGGATCCGGGCCCTACTAGTCAAATAACAACCTTTTCCGTTCCCAACTATCGTGACACACACCCACACTACACGACACACGACATTTGTAAAATATTGATTTGCGATCTTCATAGATCAACGTCTCAACTTCCTCGTGCGACTGTATTATATTATTGCGAGCGAATGCATGGAAGTGACGATCACGAAGATAACGATGCTGCTGACGATGTGGAGATTTTTTATACTTATTTTTTGCAAGAAAACGGTGGCGAAATAAAGCTTTTTATGTTTTTTTACATAAAAATTCGTGTTGGGAGTTTTCTTTGATTGGCGTTCTCCGTTTTTTTTTTGTGTGTGTGTGTATATATATATATATATATATATATATATATATATTGACCCGTGGGACTTTCTACGAAGGAAAGGACTTTCACTGGGGAGGCGTCGATCGTCGTCAAATCTCTCATCATTGTGGGCGACTTTTATACTTTTTGAAAGTTCCCGTGGAAACGGGCATAAATTTTTCTTTTCGCGTCTTTCTCAAGCAATTAGCGCTCTTAGCGCGATTCCCATATCGATCGGTGATTGATGAAAACGCGTTAACGCCGAGTTTCTAATGTTTTCATGTCGAGGAGAAAGGCGCCGAAATGCCAAGGGCCACGTGGTGTTACAGAGTCAAAATAACTGTACCTGCGTCCCGTGGTCTATTTCACTAGTTTCGTTATGTTCCAAATTGCTCGTTTGACCTCATTTCCAAAACAGCATTCAAGTACGTAATTCCTTTATTTTCACGATCTATTTAGACCTTCAAAAACTCGTGATTGTTGTATTAAAAAATTTATTAGATTTTGTCAACTTTTCTCGGGTTGCTGAGGTGGAAAGTCACTTAAAGTGCGGGAAGGACTTTTCCAATCGCCTCAGGTCATCTGTGGTCAGCTCGGTCGATCGCGGCAGCGAAAGCGATTTTCTTGGTAATGATCCGGTAGATACACGAATCATCAGCTCTGCACTTCCTCCTCTTCGGACGTTCACCTATACGCCAAAAGAAAAGATGTACCGTGGTCTCTCGCCACAAGGCAACTTTCTCGTGTATATCCCCCGGCGGGTCGTTCTTTTTTTTCGTTCTCTTCTTTCTCTCCTTGATCGCGCCTCCTTCTGAAAACGCGCCTGACAATGAGTAGAAACACTTTCGAAAGGTCACGCCAAGTCCTCCTTCAAAAACCGGGACAACGTGAAAAATGCGAGCGCGTCCGCTTTTTTGGCCTCGAGGTCTCGGCGTCCCAAGGTCATCTGGAGTTCCGGGTACTACCGTACGAAAGAAAAATGAAAAATTGAGTTAATTGGGGAATGGTTAATTTTGAGTAATTTTTTAATGAGTTTAATGGAAATGAGAAAATTTTTTCAGCTTTTGGCATATATTTTGACCTTATAAGGAACTATTGAATTCTTACTTCAAGTTCTATAAACATTAACTGTACTTTATTATTTAAAATGTTATACTGTCGTTAAAAATGAGATAAATTGTGTAGTGAGGAATTTTTAGCCAATTTTTTAATAACTTCAATAAAAATAGCAACTTTTCTTCAAGCTTCCGGTATATATTTTGACTTTATGCGAAACTACAAAAATGTCTTTCAAGTTTCATGAATACTAACTACATTTAATGATTTAAAATATTATTCTGTCACAAAAATTTTTTCGATAACATTGTTTTCATTACTGCACGTAATGAAAGAAAAATAAAAAAATTGTGTAAATTGTGCAATGAGCAATTTTTTATCCAATTCCTCAATAAGTTCCATGGAAATAAATTTTTTTCTAAGCTTTCGGCATATATTTTGATCTCATGAAGAATTGCAAAATTTTCCTTCAATTTCTACAAACATTATAGCTATATTTCATGATTTAAAATATTATTCTGTAACGAAAATCTCTTTACTCACATTATTTTTGGTACTGCTGTACGAAAGAAAAATGAAAAATTGTGTAAATTGTGGACTAAGCGATTTTTGAGCAAATTCTTCAATAAGTTCAATGGAAATAAGAAATTTTTTTCAAGCTTTTGGCATATATTTTGACCTCATGAGGAACTACAAAATTTTCCTTCAAGTTCTACGAATATAAACTGTACTTTATTATTTACAATATTGTTCTGTCATGAAAACCTCTTTACTTTCATTATTTTTGGCAGTATCATACGGGAGAAAAATGAAAAATTGAATAAATTGTGTAGTGATTAATTTTAAGCAAATTCTTTAATGAAATTTTTTTCCAAACTTCCAGCATATATTTTGACCTTATGAGAAACTATAAGTTTTCCTTCAAATTTTACAAAAATGAAATATATTTGAATACGTATAATATTATTCTGTCACAAAAATCTCTTTACTCATATTGTTTTTATTACTGTTTTAATTTATATAAATTCGGTAATGATTCATTTTTGAGCCAATTCTTCAATTAGTTTCAATAAATGTTTCAATTGTTCAAATGTCTCAAGATAACCAATGTTGGTATAATTAAAAAAATTTATAGTATTGCTTGATAAGGCAAAATATATGACAAAAACTGGAAAAACAATTGTTGTTATTTTTATTGAACTTATTGAAGAATTGGCTCCGAAATTGATCGTTACACAATTTGTGATATTACAGACCTTAAAGGAGAGTATATTGGAAATAAAAGAAATCGAGTTTGGATTTTTTTTTGTACGCTTTACTTGAATTTCGATGGAAACTTAAATTTATTATATTTTTGGGAATCGGTGGAGATTATGACTATAAATTGATTAAACTCAGCTTTTGTCTTTCTAGAAACATAACTTGTTGAAATTTTATCAGTGCTTCTACAATACCCAATAAGTACTATTTTTGCAATATCACCGATGGTAATTTTATGAATTTTTTATTTTTTTGCGTGAATTAAGAGACGCTTAAAATAAAATATTTCTGTTGTTTTATTTAAATTTTGATAAATTTTTTTTTATATTGTTTATAAAATATGAAAAAATTCTGTATAGTTTTTAATGAGAGAAGACTATATACCGGAATCTCTAAAAAAAGTTGTTATTAAAGATTAAACTTAACTTTGTCTTTCTACATACACATTTTATTGAAATTTTTTCAGTGTTCTTACAATTTCTAATAAGTACTATTTTTGCAATATTGTCGTTTTATCATTTTTTTGTAATTCTTTGAGTGCGCAAATGCTGAAAACAAAATATCTGTATTGATTTATTGTAATTGATACAGTTGAACATTGCAAAGGTTTTTTTAAGTGAAATAAATAATTTTAGACCCAATTTTTCAACAATTTCAATGGAAATTATATTTTATAAATATTTTCCATGTCTATAGAACTTCACGAGAATTTCCAAAAATTTCCAAATGACTCGAAATTTTTCGAATACATTTTCTCCTATCTCAGGACATATTTACGAAAGTTTGTTAGATCATGCAACTCAACTATCTCCCCGTAAAATTTTTCCATAATGATAGTATTTCTGAATGTACTCCAGAAGAAAAGGCTTTTTAGCACATATTAATGTGTGAAACTTCCATTTTTTCTGCCTTACATAATTTTCTGGGTCTGTAATACAAGATACTCAAGAGCGCATAGATAATTACCACAAAATGAATGGTTCTAAAATATAACGATGAAAGAATATTACTCATTGTAAAACCATTTTTCATAATCGATAGGAATATAAAAAAATAGAAAAAAAAAACAGCGACACTAAATTTTAAGTTGAAAAAGTTGAAAATCTTGTGAATATCGAGAATTCCTTTTCGTGTAATAAAATGAAATCACTATTATTTATAAAAAAACTAATGAAAAGAATAAAATATAACTTATTTCATGATTTAATTCTGCTTATTTAAAAAAAAATACTTATTTTACTCAATGAATTGTAAAATATTGATTGAATTTTGGCTGAATGGTCATTTCCTTCTGCAATTTCGATCGGCAAACAGCACCCTGCCACTTCAACACTTTCTACTCTTCGGTTCTTGAGATTTTGTTTGTTTTCCGTCACGAAAAACGGCAAGCGAGTAATTAAGAAACAAGAAACGTATAATGTTATAAAAAAGGATGGAAGAAAAGAAAATACATTTGCCGCGTACCAGGAAATTGAAGTAGCCGCGTGATGGTACGATAATTTTGTCCCCAAAGAAGAATTTGCCTAATTACGTCACACAATGAAGTAGGTGACCAATGAGATGCTACCGGGTGAAAGCATGGGTCAGTAGTAAGGCCCCGGGACGTTCTAATCTAAGCTTTTTCTCATTCGCACATCGAAACTGCGCTATGCACGCAAGTACTTGAAAAGTGGCTGTAATAAATTGTCAAATTTTTAAAAAGCAAACCAAAACCAATTACCTCGAACTAAAAAACACTTAATTTTTTCGAAATAATACCTAGTAAGAAAAACTCTGACCTTGTCACATTAATTTTCATACAAATTTGCAATTATGCCAGTGGCGCCGGAACAGGGGGGGGGCAAGGGGGGTTAACTGCGACCCCCCCCGCCCAATAATTATGGTTAACGTCTAAAATTGAATTTTTAATTAGGTCATTCTCTTGAAAAAGTACGTTCGAAAATTTTTTAGGCTCACTCTATAGAAAAATGATGAAAAATCCAAAAAATAGTCGTTATAAAACATCCTGAAAAAGTTGACAGTTTTTGCGAAAAAATTTTTGAAATTCAGGAAAAAAATCCTTGCCTGGCATTTTCAGAAGACTGATAGAATTTTGAAAAAGCTCAGCAGTTGGGAAAATTTCAATAGTCATCAAAGAAACTTTATATTTTTGCATATGATTTCGAAAAGCTTTAGGTATACTTCAATCACATAAGTTTCAATTTTTTTTTGGTTTAGTTTAAGTATGATTCATGTATGGGTATCAAAAAAATTGTCAAATGTTTTTAAACTATAAAGTGTAACAAACAAACGCTAAAAATGCTTGAAAATTTGAATTCTTTTTATTATTTAAGTTATTCTCAGAATTCTCAGAACTTATTTCAGAGTAACGAGTTTGATATGTACAGTAGACCGATAAAATTTTTAAGCACGTCGGAGCTTGCGAATATTTAATTTTTTATGCAAAATATAGTAGCCATTTCTAATTATAATTTAAAAGATGTAATTTGATCATTAACTCGCCTAATTAGTTATGGTGTTTTTGTGTATAATTTTATCATACAATAGAAGATAAACAATTAAAAACATTTTTCACAGTTTCTCGAGATTTCAGAATATTAAAACATTTTGCAAAACACGAACAATGGTCATATATGAAAAAACACAAAAACTGCTGTAGACTGCATTTTTTCATTCTCCTAAAGTGTAAACATTTTTGCATCGTATAAAATTGTTAGTATAATATAACTTTTACTTCACTTTCAAGTGAAGTAAAATTTAAATTTTACGCAGTTTTCCTTGTTATTCTAGATCTTATTAGATTTAAAAAAACTTCATAATATTTGCGAAATTTCATTTGGAATTCATTAAATTCTTATGAGGCAACAAATTAAATTCTTCTATGTTTTCTGAAATCTCAAGACTAAGCTACATAAGTTATCGATAACTTTATAATTTGCGCTTGTAGGTTTTCAAAAAAACTAGAAAACTCTAGAATTTTTTCTAAGTTTTTAGAAATCTTATAAGAGCGACATTTAAGATTTTGAAAATTTTTAAAAGGACCTAATGAAATTTTTGAACTCATCCCGAGTTGAAATTTTGATGGAGGATTTTGAGTATAATTCAAGGATATTGAAGAAATCAGTCGATCGATTGAATTTTAATTTTTTTTAAATTATTATGAGTAAAATAAAATATAAAATTATAATAATTATTTCATAATTATTTAACTTTCAACATTAATTTCGATCTAAGTATTAATGTCATTTTTATATTCGTGTAGTAATTCAACAGTATGTTGCAATAAAATAGAGTGATAAAGTTAAAACAAAAATGATTAATCGAATTATATATATATAAACAAAGTTTTTGCCCCCCCCCCTAAAAAAAAATTTGGTTACGGAGCCTCTGAATTATGCTTCTTTTGGTAACCTTCATAAAACCCAAAACCATTCCTGCTAATGCTATCTAAAACTGAATCTGTCAAATACGACAGATTTTCAGTCAAGTCTGACAGGTTCAATTAAAAGGAATGTATATTCTATTATTTTATAGATACATTATTATTTATTCTATTATTTTATAATTAAAATATAAAAAAAGGAATTTGATCGTATTCGTTGAAATTTTGAATTATTATCGATTTTCAAAATTTTTATTTTCATTTTAGAAAACAATACTCAAATTTATGAAATCGGTAAAACTTTCTACCTTGTCTATGAAATTCCTTTTTGTCCTTTCACGAAACAAATTCAAATTCATAATTCAATTCGAAACAAACCAATTTTCAAGCATTTAAGATTTCCTGACTTGACAATAATTTTTAATATCTATAATACTAATTTATTTGTTTTCAAATAGTTTAACTGTCTAAATATTTATAGTCAAAGCATTTTCAGACAATTTTAATTTACGTTACTTTTTAATATTTAATGAAAAATGAGAGTTTATTGAAAAAATTTCTTTGATCATCGACACATGAATTATGAAACTAATATACGATGAAATAATTCATAGATTCAAAAATGGAAGAAAATTCATTTACAACGAAATAAAAAACAATCAAAGAATAAACAATAATTTCTCAATTTATTGTTTGGTGAATTATTCAATAAATCCATGAATTCATTAATTATTTGCTAAATTATTCATTGTAATTATATATATGTATGTTATTTATGTAAAAATTTGAAGAAATATTGATATTATCAAATTTTATTGAAATCAAGACATCATTGAATAAAAAAATCAGTTTTTCAGTAACTTTGTTTATCATTATCTTATAATAAAGTATTACATTCCACAAAATTTGAATCGTTTTTTATTCATGAATTAATTATTTTTCATTTATTGTTTCATTTTTTGTCTGTTCATTTCTACCAAATTTTACAGCGTATGTTCATAAATTCCAGGATAAATGGCATAATTATTTATTTTACAATAGATAAATCGATAATATCAAAGAAATATTTTCCAACAAATTCTGTCAGCCTTGTTCTCGTAACGTTTGTTTATAGGGCAGTGGAATTTCGACTGATTTGCCACAGATTCAATCAGTGACTTTTTTACTGACGAATCTGTCAATATAGCGAGAACAACAGATCTTTCAGTCAAATCATCACTGACAGATTCAATCAGTTGAAATTTCACTGATTCAGATTTAGAGAGTGCTTGACAGTTTCTTCAGAATGTTATAAAAAATAAGCGCGTGGAAATCGCTGCGATTTATGTCATGCGTTTCACTGTTAATTGCAGTACCAACTGGCATGGTGCAAAAATTAATTATTTTTTTTTACACTTGATTTTTTCACATAAATGCGTGTTAAGTAGTAAAATTGACAAAGCAAACAATTTTCTATAAATCACTAATTTTTTTAACTCAACATCACTGATTTATATATAGCTTTCTAGGATTTCATGCTCCAGGAATGAAAGTTATTAAAATTTTGATGATTTCGACAAATTTTTGAGAAAATGATATTTATACAGATTTGAAGCATTTCCCGAATTACTAAAATTTTTCTTACGCTATTTATACAATTTCGTAGTATTTTACCTCATTTTTTTTTTAAACTTTGATAAAAAATTCAAGTCGAAACTCTGAAGTAACAAAAAATTCTTCAACGATTTTCAAAAACTCAAAAAAACAACTGATCAAACATCACTTATCACAAGAGCAATCCCTCTAAGCAGCAACGCAATTTCCTCTAATCGACAAAATCTCTGAGAGGCATATTAAACGAACGATCAAGGAAAACGATTGCGAGAAATTTTTCACGCGATAAATTGAGACGTCCCGTTTCATAGACGAAGTCGAATCTTCTAATTGTATTAATTGCGCCGCGAGAGAGCGACGATAAATTATTCATGATCGCGCGAAAGGCCAATTGATTCACCGCACGAAAAATCAGGTCCCGTAAAAATTATAATCGGACTTACGCGGGCGATCGTTTCTCGTATTACGAAAAATGCGTGCGTTTTTTAAACGAAAAATGGAAAATGCTCGTAGGAGCTTTACGTAACGAGCCAATTCCACGCCATTAAATCATTTTATGACATTTACATACGAACTTCGTCTTCGGACATTCTTACTGAAGTTCTACGTCCGATTTATAACTCTGCATTTCCATTGATTTTTATCTATCTTTTCATTTTTCCTTACTGAAAAACCAATTTTTTGGTTTAAATAAATATTTGGTCGTGATTTGACGAACCAAATATTTGGTTCACTTAAATTATTTTTTAGTTCTGAGAAAAAAATTTTGTTTCAGTCAAAAAAATTTCTCATGAAAAATTTCCAACTTGAAAACCTAACAACTATTTTTTCAAATTTCTATATATGCATTTTATTTATTATATAATAATTAATTCAATATCCCTGTGTATATGTTTGTCTTATATGTGTAAGTATGATAATCAAATAACTATTATTCCAATTCAGGAGTTCACTCCCAGAAATATTTCCCACTTTTTCTCGTTTCCATTACGCCAATAAATCTTTTACTCCACGCAATTCAACGCGTTTCGCATCGCACAAAAAATGTTATTGAATTTCGAAGCCATTCGAACTAGTTTCGCATTTTATTCAAATTTTCGGAGAGACGTTGGCGATCTTTTCTCGGCTGAAACAATGCGAAAATGGCGTTGCGAAACACATGGCGAAGTCAATAATGTTGGCTCGAAAATGCGGAGGAAAAGATTCGCGGCGAGAGATACCGATGTAAATGCCTGTAAAATTACAGGTATCGTGGCTGCAAACATTCTCGCACGTATTTACGCACTAGGAAGCGGTAGTGACATCGTGATTCCCTACTTCGGGAGAATCACGAACGCTTTCACGCGGAGGTCGAGGCGCGCTCGAGCGAAAAATCACGAGCGAAGGACGCACTCGGGTCATCTTGTGATGCCGATCGCGATATCACGATGCTGATTGAATAGAGAGTCACGAAGAAATGGAATGATTTTGTACAATCAATTGAATTTGTAGAATTACTGGATAATGGTTAAATGATAGATTAGAAAAATGGCGACGGTACGAAAAAACGAGATCGTGAGATATGCTGACATTTACTCTCTCGATTTGAATTAGTAAAATTTTTACTAATTCAATTTGTAGGCAGTGGCGGTTCTAAGATTTCACTTTAAGAAGGGTTACAATGTGTCATTGAATTTTTTACGAATATAACCAGTGGCGTAGCTACACCTGCTTCATAGCCCCCCCCCCCCCAACTCAATGAATTTCGGCTTTTTTAAAGTTTTATGATATTCAGAAATGTCTAAGACACTTCTCAAGATGTCATACTTAAAATTCTAAGTCACTTCCACGTGTCTTTTTCAAAATTTTTAGACATTCTGTAATATCCAAGATACTTGCTGAAGTGACTTGTTTAAATTTCTGAGACACTTCAATGTACCTCATTCAGAATATTGAGACACTTTCAAATTTCCAAGACATTACTTGGGGTATTTTATTGGAATTCTATTACAATTTCAAATTTCTAAGACACTTCTCAAAGTCTCTTAGACATTTCAGAAAGAGCCTTATTTTAAATTTGAAAACCTCTTGAAGTATCTTCATCGAAATTCCAAAACACTTTCAAACGTCTCAGACACTTAGTCACAAAGTGTTTTTTTTTTCAAAGGTCTGATTTATTCAGAAATATTGTCTAAAACACTTCTCAAGATGTGTTATTTGAAATTCTAAGACACTGTGAAGTGTCTTTTTCGAAATTCTTTGACACTCTCGAATATCCAAGAAACTTCTGAAAGTGTCTTATTCAAATTTCAAAGACTCTTCAATGTCCCGTGTGGAAATCAAATCGGGTAGAAGTGGGGCCTTTGCAGGAAGTCCCGACTTCGATTTAGGACCAAGCTAGGCATTGCCTGGACATGTTATGTGGCCCAATGTTGGCGTGTCACGCTTTGTAACATTGGGCCAATTATGGTTTGCCAAGTGAGTACCAATATTTATTTCCATCACAAGGGCCTACGAAAAATTTCCTAAATGTACAAAAATTAACAAAATGAAAACTTCGTTGAAACTTTTTTTTTATTGTAGATATACATAATACTTTCTCCGGGAGAATAGCCTAACATTACTCTTAAATGCAAATCAGTCACCTAATCAGTTGATCTTACCAGGATTTGAACCTACAACCTTTCTATTTACCAACCTACCTGCTAACCATTACTCTATCGAACATTCATGATGAAAATTAAAAGGCTGCTTTTAAGAGGAGTTTATATGGACAAAGGCCTGAATAATTCATTGTTTTTGTTAGAAAAAAATTTAATAAATCTAAACAGGTTCCAATTGGAAACCTGCTAATGCAAATTAAATATGATTCTCGAGTAATAAATATGAAATAGTTTTCTTAAAGAGAATTTTTTTGTTTTAATCATTCTGCACATAACAGCTGAAAATCTGAATTCCCATATTTGGAATGCCAGGGTTCGGCTTTTAAAAGCGAACCTATGGGAAATCTGGGTATGGAACGCCACAATATAGCCCACTTTGGCACGAACATGGCAAGCCTATATATGCGGGTGCCGACTTTGAGCCTATGAAGGATGATGTTTGGAACGCCTAAATTTGGAATGCCGGGATTGAATCTATGTAAACATACAGAAAACCTGTATATGGAACGCCAAAATATAGCCTACATTGGCACGAACATGGCAAGCCTATATGCGGGTGCCAATTTTGAGCCTGTGAAG